>PPLH03000058.1:0-28895 GCA_003706445.3 Williopsis mrakii
TCAGAAAAATATATCGCTCAATACTAGTGACCGGCTAGCACCGCCATAGCGAAGGGCCAGATTTGCCATACGATCTGTATGGCTTCCCATGAAGACTCTTTCTCTGTCTCAATGTCATGTCAACGAATCAGCTTCCACTGCCAAAAGAATCTCAAGAACGCTGATATCTCATATATGAACACTTGAATTAGATAACAACAACACATTCAGATCAGGAATGTATTCTTTTTTGGGCCTGCATTCCGTAGACTCAACCCTCACCTCTGATCAGTATATCCAACTAGGGACTTCTAGCAATTGAGAGTATGATTCCTGTTTAGAAATCCCGAAAGAGTCTAGTTCTCTAACCACAGTTAGTAATAGGAGTATGGGTAATCGCATCACATCTTCAAAAGTTGGTCATTAGATAGAGGAGGGAAGACTGAATCATCTCCTTTCATCGATATCTGTTACCTATTCATTTTCAGCATTCCGATTTGATAGAGAATAATATCGATCCTACCTTTGTTAGGTGACTTGATGGAATTCTTAATGAAATAATGATTAATCAGGTACCAAGATAATGCTTAGTGGGAATCCTATCAAGAGAAAACTTGAAATCCAGATCTTGCTGAATTGTTAAGCATCATAATTTATCGAGGTCCTAAATGAAATTTCTGACTCAAGAAGCAAGCCTCTTAGAAGCTAGTCTTTTATCGTGGTAGCCTATCATATCATTAGCAAGTTTTCTCTGTTAACAGCTCCACTGGAAATTGAAGCAAGCGGACTTTCTGATGAGCCGCATCGGTCTTTCACAAAATTGCGGGTTTCACGCGCTAAATAATATTGACGACCTGCCCAAACTTCCGATCAACAAAACTGACTCACAACTTGCCACAAGACTCTGAAAGTGAGCGAAAGATTCTAAGGCAAAGACAAAAAAGAAGCGCAACTATTAAGCGCCAGCGTCCTTTCACTTTCGTTCTATGCGTCATCAGGAGAAAAGGTTGACTCTGACATCATATAAAGACAAACCTCGAACAGGCACGAAATAACCACATACGACCGTTCAGCATTTACAAAATGGACCAGAATCAAGATCCAACAGAATCCCAGGCCTTTGACGCAGTAAGCCACATAGATGTGATCACAAGCACGTTGAGAGAGCTCCTGGTAATGCCTCCCTTTAAAGACCAAGAACTTAAATTGGACACCTCATCCGAGACCCAAGTGAGGAGGGCCAAGAGGAAATCTAAATTCAGCAAAGAGCAGGATGATATGATCATTGAACTGAAGAGAAAGGGTAAATCATGGGTTGATATTGCCGAGATCTCTGGTGTTGGAAGTTTTCTGACAGCAAGAAATAGATATCAAGTGTTGATGGGACAGCAAGGTGTTGCATCAGCGATATGGAGTCCTGAAGATACGAGGTCACTACAGGGTCTAATAGACCAAGGTGAGCTTGAAAAATGGAGATTCATATCTAGAGAGCTCTATAAATTGACTGGGAAATTCTTTACAGATGTTCAATGTCGTGAACTTGTCAAGGAATTATTCTTGAACAATCCGGAAGAATTCGGAATAACAGAGAAGACTGTGCAAGAGATGCAGATCGATTTAAATCGTTCAAGTACGAAGGACCAAGAGAAGAAATAAAATATTTATCTGGGCCTAATCTGATGAGAAAGAGAATAATGAAACTTAGTCTATGTAGAAAAGATGCAAAAGAAAACCTGATCTCGAACTCTAGACGAAAAAGTCAGTTGTCTCATTAAATATTCTTTCAGCGGGAGGTCTATCTTTGGTTTCCCATGGGAAAATTGGTGAGATCTCCTGAACTTTGTCTGGGATCTCTTGTTCTTCATCACACAAGTTTAGGCTATCCCATTGGTTCTTCATCTTTGGAATATTGAGTAGATGTCCTTCACCGTGCTCGGTATGATCCTCTATATGTGTGATGCTAGAAATCTCGAATATTGTTCCAGCGATCTTCCCTAAATAGTGTCTATTAAACACATTCCACCAGGATCGATGCAATGAAGACATGATATCAAACCCCTTTCCGAAACTTCCAGACGCAAATAATGAAGAATCTCTTGATAACCATGGTTTGTTGAGTCCAATGAAATGGACATTCTTGATATCTTTGAAGAATCTGATGAAAGCAGGTACATATTGATACCCAGCAGTTGGAGTAACGTTAAAAGTGAATGATAACTTCTTCCATTTACCCAGGAAGTATTCATTCAATAGACCTTGATCTCCACCGTCAAAAGAAGGAGCATCTGAAGTCTGAGTCAAGGACAATAATCCATCAAATGTAGCCTGAGACGGCGTGGTAATGAATATACCAGAATTGAAGATATCTGGCCATCCTGCGTCAGGAGATGCTGCAATTGGTACTTCTTCAGTCAGTTCAACTTCAAAAAACTCATCAATTGGAGCCAAGGGTAGCACATCGGCATCAAGATAGATCACCTTAGAAAATTGAACCTGAGACCAAATGAGGATCTTTGTGTACGTACTTGCTAACTCTGGCCTACCAAGATCAACAAGCTCTTCCAATGAAGTGCTTAGTATAGGGTTCACGTTAATAACGTCGTCAAAGACGGCGTTCAGGAGAACCAGCGTCTCTTGCGAGATGTTGGTAACGAGTATGGCAATTCTCCTTGTTGTCCCCAAATCTCGTAAGGCATGGGCCACAACCAAGGCGCCAGGCAAGTAGCGATCATTCGTTAATACGGTGATATAAGCTTCGGTCATCTTCAACAGCTCAGTCAAGTAGCTAAGCTCTTCTTCGCCTTTTGTTATTGTTTTGTTGTCACACTACAGAAATTTGACTGCAACCCCCAGAGATCGGTAAAGGGCCAACATTTGTAAACAATGCTGATAAGCCAGTGATGGAATGAACACAGCCAATCAGTGCGCAGATATTATAGCGCAAAAAAACTACAAGGTATGAGCCCCCAAACAGCAAGGAATCCATTATCACAGAAGAGATGAAATGTTAAGAACGGTTGAAAAAAAATCACAAGAACGGAGAGATAAAAGATTTTAGGATACCCACTTCTGTGTATTCAAACCTTCATGGACGCTTATAGATAGTGTTCTGAGAAACACCATTCTGTAGCTGTGGTGCATTAACTGGTGTAATATGTGAAGACGCACGGGCACTTGTGCTTGCGTTCTCTTTCAAAGTTGTCAATTGCTTGGATCTAAAATTCTCATAATGGACATAGGAAGTGGTCTCTATCAAATCTTGTAAATGCGTTCTTGTCAAGAAGTCTCTCAAATAGACAAATTCAGATTGGTTTATATCTTCAACGTTGATTGTACCCCATCTGGTTCTTCTTCCCTTAAAAGCCTGTCCATCGATGGTAATCTCTGTTTCCGACCCAATAACGGCAAATGGAATAATGGATCTGATGCTATTGTTCAACTCCCTCTCCTCTTCCAAGAGATCGTCAGAGTCAAATGGATACAATGTCAATTCATGGAATTCAAATTCTCTTTGCAATGTTTTTCTGAAAATTTCACGTTCTTCCAAAGTCAAAGTATCAGCCTTGGCGATAACAGGGATGACATTAGAAATCTCAGAAAGCTTTTTCAAAGAGATCACGTCAACAGAACGCAATCCACGGCTGTTTGGCTGGATGAAATAGAGGACCGCATGGACTCTTGTGTCTTGAATATGTCTTTCACGCTGTGCGGTCAACTCTTTACGCAAATAGAGAGAATATTGCTCTTTGATATATCTCACGATCGGCTCCCAGCACTTATCGTTGTTGATCTGGTCCCCAAATCCAGGCGTATCGATGACATTAATGTTCAAACGCACATTATTCTCAACCAATTGGTGACTTGACACAGAGATCTCGGAAGTCTTTGTGATAGGTTCGTCTACCGATTTGCGGCCATGCGAATCAACCAAATGCGAAGAGAACAAAGTATTCACAAGGGTAGATTTCCCTAGCCCTGAATAGCCAGCAACAAGGATATTGAATTGAAACCCTTTCTTCAACAAACGGTGTTCTATCTGAGTGGTGATAGTGTCAAAACCGACGTAAGCAGACGGCTGGACAGCTTGGTGGGTGCTCGCCATGGCTATGGAAGTGACAATATTTTGTTTCGTGAAGATATCTGTGTAGTGAGTGACAACAGGCTTGATGGACTCTGGAAGCACTGATGACGAGAGCAGGAAAGAAAGGACACACACAGAGAATTCCAAATCTAAACGGACGCGTTCAAAAGGGGAAAAATGGGCCACAAAAACAGAACACGAAACAATTCGCGAATTTCCTTACATGGGCTCACAACGGGCGCGAACTCGTTTTACGTTTTCCCGGTCTGGCAAATTTTTGTCCGTTGGACGAAACGCACGCACCAAGGAACCAGGGTTTTGGGCCATCTTAAACCAGTAAAGAGTACCGAAGAAGCCATCATGTCCCTCACAATCAACTTAGGAAGACTTGCCGGCCTCACTTTTCCGCGCCTGCCTGAAATCAGAGTGGTGATACCTAACCCATTTGCCTCTTCAACTGCTGCCAGCGAAGTATCATCAGATTTACAACAACGCTTGCAAGAGTACTTGGACAACAGACCGGTGGAGGAGTCCTTCTTTATCGACAACGGTCTGTTGAGAGCTGTGCCAAAGAAGAAAGTTACATACAACAGAAAGAGACAGAGACAACTCAAACCAACTTTGAAACAATTGCCATATCTACACCATTTGAACCGTTGTCCTTCATGCGGCCACACTAAGAGAGCTAATACTCTATGCATGCACTGTGTGATGCAGATCAAGAATCTGTGGAAAGAGGACTTGAAGGCTTCAAATCCTGCCGAAGTTTATGAGCAAGAGTTGGATGCCACAGACAAGAGAATCCTTTACCCTGGTAAGAGACAAACAGAACGTGAGAAACAGTTGGAGAAGAAGGAATACGTTGAGCGTCGTACGAGAAGCTTGCCATTGTCTAGAAAATGACTTAGCTGTATATAGGAATGAATACGAGGTACATATAACATGACACGTTTTAGTGGCTGGTATTAATTATACTACCATCCTAAAGGACCAACAAACAGTAGACATTTATAAAAATTACACGCAAAAAGCAACAAGCAAAAAAAACAAACAACAAACAGAAAAACTTCTATTAAACTGTTACATTAGACTGTTTTACATGATGACACAGCACTTGGAGCCCTCTGCCTTAGTGTCCTGCTTAGCTTGGGCAGCTCTAACTGGGGCCTTTGTCTTCTTAGAAATTGGAATCTCAGTCTCTTCTGCAGACTCCTTGGCCTCAGCAACAGTCTCTAGAGTAGCAGCCTCGGAGCCAAACTTCTTAACGGTGTTATAGAAGGCTGCACCTTGAGCAGTAGCAATCTTCTTCTCCAATTCGGAAGGCTGTCTGGAACCGTCACCAGCAGCATAGGCGCCAGTACCCCAGGGGGATGAGCCGTGGACTTCGTCCAAATTTGCGAGTTCCGCAAAAGTGTTCTTGTAACCCAATGGCACGTAGATCATACCATGGTGGGTGAAAAGAGACAATGCATTTCTAAAAGTAACCTCCTGACCACCGCCTGGGGTACCAGTGGAGACGAACAAACCGTATGGTTTACCATGGAGAGCTCCGCTTGCCCATAGGCCACCGGTGGCGCCCCAAAAGTCAGCAAATTGAGCAGGAATAGTACCAAATCTAGTAGGGAACCCAAAGAGGAAGGCATCGTACCCCTGAAGGGTCTCCAATGATGCGACGGGAATATCAGCTGGTTTAGTAGGGGCGTGGATAAGTGTCAGCACTTCCTCGTTCAACGTCTCCGGCACTTGGAATAAGTCGGCCTGCCCACCGGCGGACTCGACACCTTGTTGGATGGCCTTAGCGAGCTGTGTAACGTGGCCGTACGTGGAGTATTGGATGATAGCGATCTTGACCATTATTGCTGATTTTCCTTTTCCGAAGATGCGTGGTCCAATTGAAGAAAGTGGCTGTCACTGTATTAAAGTATGTTGCTGAAGTGGTCAATATTTGTAATTTGAGTCCCAGTTTGTAATTGTTTCGTAAGGGATCGCCAATTTGTCACCTTTGGTAAGCCTGAGTAATCGGGCTGGCGCGGTGATATAAAAAGGACCGCCAAACATCGTCAAACAACGTGGCATCCTAGAACAACCATCACAACATACAAAACAACATCACAATGGCTCCTAAAGTCGCTATAATTATCTACACTATGTATCACCACATTGCCCAATTGGCCGAGGCCGAGAAGGCCGGTGTTGAGGCTGCTGGCGGTGAGGCCACAATCTACCAGGTGCCAGAGACCTTGAGCGAGGAGGTGCTAGGCCTCTTACACGCTCCTGCTAAGCCAGAGTACCCAATTGCTACTCCAGAGATCCTCGAGCAGTACGACGCTTTCTTGTTTGGTATCCCAACCAGATTCGGTAACTTCCCAGCGCAATGGAAGGCTTTCTGGGACTCCACTGGTGGCTTGTGGGCCAAGGGTGCCCTCTACGGTAAAGTTGCGGGTGTGTTTGTGACTACTGGTACCCCAGGTGGTGGTCAAGAGGTCACTGTTTTGAACTCCTTGTCCGTTTTGGCCCACCACGGTATTATCTATGTGCCATTGGGTTACAAGAACACTTTTGCGGAACTCGCAAATTTGGACGAAGTCCATGGTGGTTCACCATGGGGTGCTGGCTCCTTCGCCGGTGGTGATGGTTCCAGACAACCTTCCGAGTTGGAGCTGAAGGTTGCCACTGTCCAGGGTACCGCCTTCTACGAGACCGTCAAGAAGTTCTAGATTGTTAGATTAGAAATATAATGACCTTTCTTGTATGATTCTTTCGTAAAAGCTTATATCATCTCTCGAGAATTTGAAAAAACTCACATCCAGAGGACATTTACGACGAAGACAGCAAAGCAACTGAAATGAGCCAAGTCCTCGATCAGATCCTCATGGAGGATGTACGTATCCTCCCTTTCAATAGTTTCCCTTGAATCTTCAAACTAACAAACCATACATAGATTGCAAAGTACTGCCCACAACCCTTTGTCCAGTACCACCAATGCATCTCTCAGAACCATGAGAACCCTATGAACTGCTTGGAGAAACAACAACAGCTTGCTGCTTGCATCAAGAAGGAGTGAGTCACATATTTGCTTCTACAATCTTTCCTTGTATTAACTATTGAAGTGTCCCAGCATTTCAGAAGATCATGACCAAATGTGGACAAATCATGCAGGACTACCAAGAATGTCTCCAGAAGAACGTCGACAAACAGGCTGAATGTCTCCCATTACTCAGTGACATTAGAAAATGTGCCTCGGGGTGTGTGGACTTAGATAGAAACACTTTGAATAAGTTGTGAGAATTGTAAATACTTTATTCCTCATAGTTCCACTAACTACAAGGGACTAAAAGACTGCACCGGGTAGTAAAATTGGACGACGAGAACTGCCATCATGGCACCAGCCATCTCCATAAATTTGTGTCTATGTAAACCGATAGAAGAGCTCATCACAGTATTTAGCAGAAAACTGCCATTAGACCGTCCATGTCCTGGGCTTATCAGCTATTGTCCATCGAAATTCTCGAAAGGGCCGATTGGGAAAAAACATGCAAGCAGAGGCCAATAAGAGAAAACTTAAAGAATCGCAGAACGAGAAAGGGCAGAAGATGGATAGGCGTTCAGGACATGCGTCGCCACCACCGGTGCCAAGAATACTTCTCAACTCGAACAATAGCTCCGTTTCAAACCCGAGCCCAAGGCCTTCGAATTCGAGGCCACTATCGATGATAAGGACGGGAGAGGAAGACACAGCATACAAGGACATCTATATCGATCCGAATGAGTCACGTTTGGAGCTTCGTGATGACTTGGTACACAGTGTCTCTTTTGACTCAGTGGCTATAAGTTATTCCAAAGATGGCCGTGAGGACTATCTGTTGAGTGATAATAGTGACGACGATGACGATGTTAATGACTACATTCCAAAGATTCGCTCCCCATCGCCCTTCCGTAATGAGAGATCACCGTCGCCTGGGTATTCAAGATCAATGTTTAGTAACTGTGATGGTGAGAGGCCTTCGAAGGAGTACCAGTTTGACTCTAGGGGCTTCAGAATCGACTACCCATCGCACAGCGCAATAACCAAAGACTCCTTCACATTGTCATCTGAACATAGGGAATATAAGCGCTACACTAAGAAGAGTGTTCCAAGAACATTGATGGTTTATATCACAGGGAGAAGGCATACCTGGGTCGGATTAGATTTCGTCATTGCTGAAGTCTTGAGGAGCGGTGATCGATTGGTTATCATTTCGAGGATTCCCTCTAGTTTTAAGGATGAGTTATCCAAGGAAGGTAGACCCGGTGAATTGGACAGACGGATCTTTGCCTCAAAGGCCAAGAGAATACAGAAATATGTTCAGTACATTAGTGATCCAAGGCTTATCATCAGTTTAGCTATTGATATTTTCTTTGCACGTTCCACTACAGAGGTTATAAGCGAATCATTGGCGATTTATCAGCCTTTGTTACTTTTCCTAACGCATAAGCCGAATCTGAGGTTTGTTCAGAACTATTCATGGAACACTTCAAGAATGTCTGATAGATTGGTGAAGAATCTGTTTACACCGGTCGTGATTGTGCCTGTCACAAAGATGAATACATTCGAGATTCAATTCTTTGAGAATTTGGTGAAAAGGAGGAAATGGGCTTCCAATATGGATGTTCTGAAGGAGAAATTGAAGAGGCTGGACGCTAAAGAGGGAAGTTTACCAAATCTTGAAGCTGTGATTCGTTCGAGATTGGCATCTGCTAATCCTTCCGATGACAGTGAATCAGATGAAGGTGATTCAGATGCGTCATCTCTTGTGAGTGTGGATTCTGACATTGAAGGATTAGTACGTACGGTGACTGAATTCCGCGAGGTTGTTGGGAAATATATCAACACTACAGACGAACAACTTGTTGAATCTACAACCTTTCTGGACCGGTTAAACAAAGTGTCCGATGTGAGCTTTCGCGTCAGTTCTCATTTTGGTGACGTTTCACGCAGTGACCGTGGCGCAGACCTGGTCCGTTCCCTGACGGGAATGCCCAAGCTAGAAAAGCATAAATCGATGTTGGACGTCTTGGACACATCTGATTCTGATACTGTGAAGCATATCAGAACGCAACTGACTACACATTCATCTCCAGGGATGCCGTTACAACCGAGAACCATCTCATTCCATCCTGATACTCCAAAAGTGCGTATGCAATCGAAAGAGCAAATGGCTGCCTTGAGAAAGATCAAGTCGAATGTTGATTCCACTGGGACGAGCGGTGAAAGTCGATTGAGTAATGGTGAGCTGACCCCTTCGAGATCGCACCAGATACTGACCAAGTCTATGAGTGAATCCAGGGCCACCACTTTAAACTACGATAAAGAGAAAGAGAAAGAGAAAGAGAAGAAGAGGTCAAAGGGGTTCCTAAAAAAGCTCTTTGGCAAATGATGTCTCTGCTAGAGGATAAACGTATATATCATAAGCTGACTACAGAGGACGCAGTATTTCACTTGTAAGATATCGTACTGCTGCTGGTTTTGCCGTTGTCCCCTAAATGCATTGTCGTTGGTGCTGCTGCCGGAATGAAAATCTGGGGAACAGCGGGCCGTTGGTGGCAAAAGGAACAAAGAAAACCACTTAGACCACTTAGACCAACACGGTTGTAAATTTTGGAGAGATAGAAGTATTGACATAAACAGTGAAAGAATGAACACCGTCAGACGATACAGCACCTCGAGCCCAGTAAAAAAGATCGGTGCTCTCCGTGGAGGGCTGATCGGGTTTCTTTCAGGTGTATCCATCACATCTGCCGTGGTGTACTGCTATGTCATTGACGAATACCACAACAGCAATAACCTAATCCTCAAGGACGTTCTGTCGCTGACGAAGAGCATCAGAGTGCTCGAGGAACATGTCAAGGCTCTTGAGCAGGGGAAGTGACTGTTCACTGTTATTTATTGATATTTATTGTTCTTTTATTATCTTGTTATTGGCCTGATGATATCTTCTATTTATTCCACTGTCTATCCATCTGCTCTGCAAGACACTGTGTAGTTCTATTGGCCCACATTTACCTAACATCATCATCGATCTTCTCGATTCATCTTTTCCATCCATCTTCCATCTTCCATCTTCCATCTTCCATCAACACCCCACCCAGCCCACCGACTGCCCCTATCAGATTGCCACCGAAAACATTCACCGAAACAACTCCAACACAGTGGCTAGCATAACAAACATTCGTGGAGGCTAAAGAAAGTAACGCGCAAAAAAAGATGAGCATCCGCAGACCGTCCATGGCCGAGAGACGCTCGTCCATGGTGGAGGGCACACAAAGAAGACCGTCCGTGGTGCCCCATTTGGCGGGCCTGGAAAAGCCATTACCCGAATCCATTCCAGAGGAGTGCGACGTCGTTATCGCAGGAACAGGGCTCACAGAGTCCATCTTGGCAGCTGCGTTGGCGTGGCAAGGCTCCAGCGTGCTCCACATTGATGCTAATGACTACTATGGTGACACCACGGCGACGTTGACTATTGACCAGTTGAAGAATTGGGTTCAAAGGGTGAATAAACACGAGATACAAGGGTATAAAGATGCAGTGCTCTATATCCCAAGTGGCAATGAAATTACTTCCAGGGACTTTGGTATCGATTTGACCCCGAAGGTTCTCTTTTGCAAGAGTGATCTCTTATCGCTATTGGTAAAATCTCGTGTCCATAAGTATTTGGAGTTCTTGCCTTTGAGCTCATTCCATGTCTTTGAAAACGACAACTTTGAGAAAATGTCTAACACTAAGCAGGACATCTTCGCAAGCCAAACTTTGACCCTGGCAACAAAGAGATCGCTGATGAAATTTATCAAGTTTGCCCTCGATTGGGAAGGACAACCTGAGGTCTGGGAGCCTTATAAAAAGAGGTCCATTGACCAGTTCCTCACTGAGCAGTTCAAGTTGGAAAAACCTCAGATCCATGAATTAATCTTTTCAATTGGACTGTGCAACAACGATGAAATTTCCACCCCGGAGGCTCTCTTGAGGATCAAGAGATACTTGATCAGCTTCGACGTCTATGGCAATTTTCCAGTTATGTTCTCCAAGTATGGAGGTGCAGGTGAAATCTCTCAGGGCTTTTGTCGTAGTGCGGCAGTTGCTGGAACAACTTACAAACTAAACACAAAACTGATTTCGTTCGATCCAAAGACCAAGATTGCCAAATTGTCGGATAAATCCAGCGTAAAGATCAACGAACAGATCATAATATCTCCATCTCAAGCCCCAACAGATTCAAAATTCCTCGCAAAGCAAAATTATGAAATTCAAAGGTTAACGGTTATTGTTAAGAAGGAATGTTCAGAATGGTTCTCTGCGAATGAATCCGCTTCGATAGTGGTATTCCCAACTGAGTCTTTGGAGTCCAACAACAAAGAGGCCGTGCAAGCTATCATAATGGGTGAAGGAACAGGTGTCACCGCTAAGGGGACATGTGTTTGGTACTTGAGTACTATTGAGACAGGAAAGAGAGGCCGTGATGATTTAGAAGCCGCTCTCAAATCCATGGAGAATTCTATCCTTAGAGAGAGTTCCGATTTTGATTCTCAGAACTTCTTTGACAATAGTAATGGGGTGTTGAACTCTGTGAAGCTTGGCCAGTCATTCAAAGATTTCGTTCCAAAGGAGAAGATCCAATACCTCTTGAAATTCTACTATGTTCAGTTCACATCCATTCCACACGCAGGTGTTGTGGTACCAAGCCAATACAGAAAGAATTCTATTCACGTTGAAGATGACATTGATGCACCAGATAGAGGCGTCATCTATTCTTCGTTACCATCCAGTGAAATCTCATACGATGGTATCATCACCGCTGCAAAAATTCTATATGAAAAGGTTGTCGGTTCAGATGATGATTTCTTTGATGTCGATTTCGAAGATGATGAAGATGAGTTAGCATCCACAAATAATTTGGAATCTGCTATTGATGAAGATGATGATGAATTGCCTGTGGAGCCGGGTGCTGCACCTGTGGAATTTGCTGATGACATGGAGTTGTAAATATTGCTATAATATGCGCTTTTATAGGCGGGTTGTTGGTATCATCGTGCTATTCAACATGTATTTTGGTAGAGAAACGGGTTATACATCGAACTGCCAGAACAAAGACTTTGAAAACTGGATTAGTTCAAGAAGAGAGATTCCCTGGCCAGGTTTGGCCTCTCTTAGTCACTCGCAGGTCAAACTGTTCGATGGGCTTTATACAAGAGCCATCTGCTGTTCTCACTGTCAAATAGAGAGAAAGGATCCTATATAGTATACATAATATAATTTCTCACTGTCAAATAGAGAGAAAGGATCCTATATAGTATACATAATATAATTTCTCACGTACCGTCTCTCTTGAGCTGAAAGACATTCCCATTTTGTACGTTCTCTGCTAACAACCTACAGAGATGTCCGGGTGTTGGTGCTGTGACGTTGAAAAATTTTCCCGGTTCGAGCACTCTCTCGCGGCCACTGTGGGAATTTTTCACCCTCAAGTTCTCTTCCGTAGACCAACGGTAGGTATTTAAAAAGCTCTTTTCTCTATAGTACTGAGCAGGTTATCCTTGTCGAAGAAGTCTACACTACTATACTATATTTAAAAATGTCTGACGTTGAACAAGTTGAGCAAGTCGAGCAAGTTGTCGTTGAGGAGTCCGGATCCATCACCGTTGAGGATGCTTTGAAGGTTGTCCTTAGAAACTCTTTGGTCCACGATGGTTTGGCCAGAGGTTTGAGAGAGTCCTCCAAGGCTTTGTCTCGTGGTGAGGCTGAGTTGTGTGTCTTGTGTGACTCCGTCACCGAGGCTTCCATCATCACTTTGATTGAGGCTTTGTGTAACGAGCCAGCTACCAAGATCCCATTGATCAAGGTTGCTGACGCTAAGTTGTTGGGTGAATGGGCCGGTTTGGGTAAGATCGATCGTGAAGGTAACGCCAGAAAGGTCGTTGGTGCTTCCGTTGTTGTCGTGAAGAACTGGGGTGGTGACTACGAGGAGAAGAACGTCTTGCTCGAGCACTTTGGTAACAACTAAGTTGTTTCGACCTCACTTACTTTACCATCTTTTTTAATGATGTTGTATAGTATTTTCTTTATTTGTAGGCAGCTATAAGAAAACTGGTACCTCTATGGCGACATCATCGTCAATTTCTTCAGCTTGTGGTTCCATCACATGTGCTGATAAGTCATCAACCTGCTCTTGATTTTCTTTGATCACATCTTCAATCTCCTTTTCCTTATCACTCAACTCTAATAATTTGAAATCGATAACAGTGCCCGTATAGTTTTTTGGTAAGTCATTTCCAAAGAGACTCAATAGGTTCAAGCTCAGGATGTGAGCATCCCTCTTAAACCTGCATATATTACTCAGTTTCATCCCACGTAATGCCATACTCAACAGTGAATACTTGAAACAACTCACATCAATTTTTGCAGCACTAGAAATCAGTAATTTTTCTAATATGGATCTGTCACTCGGTAGATGGAATGTAGAATTGCCCATATCACTCTTTGCTATTATTGCAAGCTTTTTGTGCCTCTGATTCTGTGTTGACGCATAAATAAAAATCTCCTCTGTATTGATATCTTTGAGATCTTTGAAGGCATCATACAGGACATCAGCTTTGATCATTCCCTCCATCAGAATTTCGTCTTGGTTCAGCTCAAACCCCATACTATTGGCCTCGAAATCTAAGTTCACATATGTGGAGAACTCACAGCGCTCTGTCATCTTAGAATCTTCAAAGATCAATATGAAAGGGTATCCTGAGCCTTGATATATCATTGTACAATGTGTCACTGAAACTTGGTTCTTATTAGCAAGTGATAGTGACTCCACAATTGGTATGAGGTCCACTGTGAACTTCGTATCATCATCCTCGTCATCAGAATTACCATAGTCTGTGTCATCATCGTTATGTTCTCTTGATAATGTTCTGTTGTACGAGTAAGTTGTAAAGAGTCCCTTTTCCAGAGTCAATTCCACTGTCACACAATTAGTATAGCTCCCTCTCCTTTATTTGAATATACTCACCACGACAGACATGCGAATTCTCGGTTATAAAATTGAGCCCATCTTCAGCTATACTAACAACAGCCCTGGTATTCACCGACGTGACTGCACCGAGAATGCTGGCCATGTGGGCTAGCGATGTAGTAGTAGCACATAGTACACAGCTTGAGCTGTCAACTTTGTTCATCCTTTTAGCTGTTCAACAGTCAATTCTGGTGAGTTATTGCTTAGCATAAAGTTCATTTCATTAAATGTCTGTCATTTCTTGTCGTGTCAATTTTAGTGTCCCCCCGAAGAACTTTCTACTTTCTCTTCGCTATCCTATTCCAATTTGGACATAATTTTGGTGTTCAAAAGAAGCAAAGATGCTTCTAGATAAAAGACAACGGAGGAATTTAGGGATTATAGGTGCTATAGTCACACTTGGAGCTGGTGCTTATGCCGTATACCGCTACCTACAGAAGGAGAAAGTCGAAGAGGAGCAGAAGAAGGATTCCGGATACACTAGGAGACCAATAACGATAGTGCTGAGTGAGTCCATACTCTCTTCCAATATCCCTATTAACGAGATTTTGGGAAAAACGTCTGATGTGGTAATTGTGATACCCCCAGACTTGACGGTGGATGATCTGAATGAGCAACTCGATCCAGCCGTGGATTATAAAGTAATTGAATGTGACACTTTCGAAGGTATGTGGTCCGTTGTGAAGCACTTGAATAGCGAAATCATCTTTATAGTGAAGGATGATCTCGCTGAAGACATCCCAGAGGGATTGGAGAGTAAGTTATTTTTATGAGACACTTCCATACCAGTTTACTAACCCTCTTGCCCAGGATACGTCGGTGAGGTTGTGGAACTAGAGCAGAACTCTACGGTGATCAATGAGTCAATCTTATCGTATATTATTACTTAATCGCCCGTAATGTTTCTATGTTTCCCAAAAACGACTCCTTCTGAGCTCTGTGATGCACCACTCATGAAACCATACTCTAATGAGCTCCAGGCTGGACCTGTGTTGAGATGTGAAGGTTTCTTTGGAACTCTTGGTGGCTGCTTGGCACTGAGCTTTGGTCCTATAACTGCAATAGAAGGCTTTTTTGTGTGTACATATCTTGATAATGAAACGATAGTTTGCAATACGCTGGCAATGTCACCTTCTTCGTAGAGGTCCACAGTTTGGAATGTTTCATCTTCTGGGATTCCATAGGATTTTACAAATGTGAGGAAATTAGCGATATTCTCCATCTAATGGGTTCGTTAGTACACTACAGAGGCTTTAAAAGAGAAATATGCATACCTGCACGAAGGGCATCTTGCTCTCTTTGAATTTCACATTACCTCCCAGGGCATTTGATAGCCTTTTAATTCATGTTAGTTCATCTAAATATGGACGATACACTATTCCGTACTCACTTCGCCAAGACAACACCATCCTTGATAGCCTCAATCAAATCCTCAGAAGGTTCAGGTTCATCGATCAGGTTGAAGATCCATCGTCTCGCATCCTTCGCCAGCTTCTGGTCGTATTTACTTCTTCTTATCTCTCTGAGGTCTGCGTCAAGCGAAGACACATCTGGCTTTTTCTGATAAGGATCTTCCATCCTGCCCTTCAGGAATTGGGCTTATACGACTTGATGGAAAAACTGAGTTTGCGAGTAACCCTTAACCAGAGTACTCGCTCGCAACTACGCCACGACGACTACGCCATGATGTGGCGAGTATTCTCGTTTTCACTCGCCACAGAAATTCCCTTATTCAGCAAAATGTAAACAAACTGCTGCTTTTTCCCTTTAAATCTTTTCGCAAAGAAACAAAAACAAGGGGGGCAGATTCTGATTTGACACATTTCCTCACATCTCGCCTCTTGTTATTGGAATCAGTCTTCCACTCGTTGGGTGTTTTGTCCTCCTTTGACCTGTGGCTTTGACCTGCTCGTGGGGTACTATCATTGGTATTTGTTACTACCACCGTTGATAAGAAAGGCAGAAGAAAGAGAGGAAGACATTTAACGATGGACTTCCTCAGATCACTCTGGCCAAATACTTCGAGCAATGTGATTACCATCCCACAACATATCGAAGGTGAGATGGAGGACGATTTGGACCTGAAAGTGAAAGCATTGACTTATCTATTCAAGAGATTGGACATTGAGAGCATTGCCCCCTTTATCAATGACGAAAATGGGATGTATAACTTCCAAGGTGACTCCACAGTATCTAATGAGAAGCTGGATACCATTTATAACAAAGCTGAGTTTGAGAGGGTGCTGTTATCGGATGAACACCGCATCCTTGTGGATTGGTTTAAGAATAGATTCAGATCGCTATGTATCTTGTCCGATAATCCAAAGTCACCATTTGAAAAGAGCTTGGCTAAGGGGTTCCATTTCATTGTTCTGGCTGCTGACTCTGATGATGAGGAGTACATGACAACACTCATCGATTCAGAAATATATATTGAACACTCTGTGGACAATAACGTGAAAAGACAGATCCTCAAAGATATATTGAAATCACAACGACTATTGAGACCATCATACAAACAGAGTTTCAATAAGAATGATAGGACTAATATTATTCTACAATACGTCCGCAAGTTGAGCGAAACAGTGCAAATTGAACGTATCTATAAGGCTTCACTTATCACCAAATTGGAAAACCTGAAGACTATGAAACTTGGAAAGCTTAGCGAGATTGCTGATAAACCATCCACCCATGATAATGAGGAAAATGGGATCCGTTTGTTCCCTAGTAATACTCTGAGATCAGGTTCAAGGTCGCCTGTGAGAAGACCTTCTATTGAGAGCTCACCAAAGCCACAGGTTAGAGTTTTATCTCCTGTTAAGTTGAACTCTCAGTTACAGACATCTTCCAAGCTGGAATCCCCGTACTCTCCAGCAAAAGGAAGCTTTACAGGACCAGTGAGATTAAGATCTAGATCTTCATCGCCTCTGAAGTCCTTAAAGAAGAAGCAATCAATGACTTTGCTCCGAATGGATAAGTCATTATCTCAACAGGATGGCGATCTTAGTGAAGATGAATGGGTTACAAGAGCTGATATGGCTTTATTGAAGACACAGGCAGAGCAAGCGGTGCTGATTAGAGTCGATCGGGAACGTAAACTAGTGAGAGGCTAATCTATGTTATGTTCAAGACAGAGAAAGAAAGACAAACGGGGAACTACAGTACAAGCATACGCATACATTTTTATTCATATTCAAAAGGAAGGGGTTTAAATAAGGCAAGGCCAGGAGTTCTACAAGCATACGAAATATATATAATCATACAGATTTTGTAGTGCTAAGTCGTCATTATTTCATTGCTATGTACAAAATGTTATCAACTCCACATTTAAACCTTGTGTCTCGAAGTTGGATCAACATGGAGTGGAGACCAGATACCTCTTACAGAATCGTTGATACTCTCAACTTTGGCGTTTCTCTTTCTCAAGGTCTCACCAGAAGACTCTCTCAATAAGTTCAACTTATTTTGAACGTTATCCACGTTCAAGTTACGCACACAGATCGCCTTATCCTTGCCGTTGCTGTATTCGCCCTTGATCACTGGGTGGCCATTCTTCTGGACGACTCTGAACTCGATTTTCGGGTTCTTCTGGGCGAATGAATCCAATCTCAATCTGAGGAAGTCACGAAGACCTTGGGATGAACCACCAGCTTGGTCGAATTGGAGTGTGATACGTTTACATGCGAGCACAAAGGCACCGACACCGTTCTGGAGAGTTGGCAGTTTAGGCACCGGCTTGATAGGCATCGTCTTTCTGAGCTCTCTCCTTGTTTATGTCCCACCTTTTGTGCCACTTTCTCTGAGCTTCCGACGAAATTTTTCTGTCCTGCCCCAATATTCCGGTTCGGACAGAAATCAAATGAACTTTCGTATGAAGATAGGCCATCTCTGTTCACCGCCTTCCCGTATAACAGTTAATAACCCATTAAAGAAGTAATTCTGAGAGGTATCATTCCATGTACCTGAAAATTATTCAAAAATCACCTGCACGCTTCTTTTCCATAACAAGAACGCTGAAAAAGGAGTCAGTTATCTCATCTCTCAATGTTCTCGCTGATGCTACCGCTCCGCTGAACAATATCGATACTATCACAAGAGACTCCGTAATCTTTTCCTCAGGTACTTTAGTCAGAAATAAGGTATGTTTGCTATTGTCGAATCAAGTTCTCCAGTTTGAACCCCATTATGAAATCAAGAACGGATTCATCGTGGAGTTTGCCCCTGAGTCCTTGGAGTTTCTCAAGCTCATCAATCCTCAACCTGAGCTGTTTGTTATTGGACTTGGTTCAAAGAGCAGACTTCTGAGCCAGATGAACTTGGACTTGTTTCAAGAGTTGGGAGTTCGCGTTGAAATTTCAGATACCAAGAACGCTGGTAGAAACTTTGATCTGTTGGCCACAGAAAGACCAAATCAGATAGGTGCTATTCTATTACCACCAAACATCTAAAGATCTCTAATATTATTTATTTGCTATTTATTTTTCCCAGGCAGCTTCATTGATGTTTACGTATAGATGAAGTCTAGTGTGACCAGAAATCGAATAGTACACGTACCCCGGCAGTACTTACATCTAACTCAAGTGAGGATAAAGCTATATGTAGCTGCCATGAATGGCGTGCCGTACACCTGAGAATAGCTGAGATTAAAGTTTGAGATTAAGACATCTTTAATGGTTTCGAACAAACACCATCTCCTTCTTTTCCGCCGACAGAAGATGCTCTGATAGTGAAATTGATTCTGAGCAGCTAGCATGTTCAACATTGTGTGCTTGCTTTAATAGGCAAATTATTCCAGGGCAGCAGTGCTCTAACAAGATAGTGCTACAACTTACAGGACTACCTTCAGCATGATCAATCCAAAGGCTGAACCCTCAACGTGACATCGTCTCGTCTAGGACCCTCTCGTGGGAGCTTGTTCTGTCATTTGCGAAATTATCATGGCAATGGACTAGCAGAATATCCAGCAGCCCACCTTAGGAGATTGCTCTGAAAAGCGGAAACTTGCCAATTTAAGTACCCATCGGGTGAAAGTTCAAAGGATATTGAACATTAGCTATTGTTGGATTTCAGAGAGAGCAAGAATCGAGAGATGACAGGGCAAGTTCTATCTATCCTATGGACAACCAATCAAAGCTAGAGAGTTGTTGAGAATGTTCATCTGAAATAGTTTCTCAAACGGTCATATGTACTGAAGGACATTAGCCGCATATCAATAACGAAAGTTCCACGAAGATTTGACAGTTTCCATGAAGTCAGTAAGAAAAACTTGAAAGTCAAGTAGCAAGATGCTCTATCAATATCATGTGACTGTTGGACTTCGCCCTCAATGAAACAGCCACTATGTATAATTGTCCATTTCACGGACGACAACTGAATTTACTAGGGTTATTTGCTCGAGACGACTGCTGATCTCGCAGGTTCAGTCTTAGAGAACGTCTTATTTAAAGCTCTGCAGGACAATAGAATTGGCAAGAAGCTACTCTCTATCAACACTGAATGCCGAAGAAACAACTTTACTTCAGCAGATCAGATCCAAGAAAGACTTACAAAGTGTTATGAAGCGGAGAAAGAAAGTGACACATTAGCTGCATTCCAGAGTGTTTCAATGGGAGATACTTATTGATGAGATGCAATTCTCACAGATCTAATATCATTGTGAAATGTGTTGATGCTCTCATAGCCCCAGATCTGACTTGCGAGTACCTTGACGGTGATCTAGATAACGCCATTGATGGCCCTGATATTCCGGAGATTGGAGGCGACAGTAAAAGGTTCTTATTCCTAGATGGCAAGGTCGTTGGGAATTTCCTCGATTCGCCGGTATCTGCGGTGAGAGCTCTTTTGAAAGTCTTTAAGTGTTCACCAAAAATGGGATCAATGTTGGACATCAAAGCAGGGTTAGAACTTGAAACGAAAACTCCATGCTACCCCACTTCATTTTCCAGCTCGTTTCTTCTCTACATAGAAAATGCTGGAGTTTTGATTCACTTATAAAAAGCAGTTGAAGGCATTTCTCAAGAACGTGAAAGTTATACGTTGCCAAGGAGAAGAAAAGACAAACATGAAATACAAGCTACGTAAAAAAACTAACTTCAATAATTTATCCAAATAGCAATCTTAGTGAACTCCGAATCATCTGAGATTCTGTTGAAGCAAGGAACGAGTCTGGATCATCAAATCGCGCGCGGGTCACGGTCCATCTCCAGACCTGCGCTCAACTCTAGATTTTGGCCGCAGTCCCAGAGATGTCTTCATATTGCCATCCTGAGCTGTATCAGGCTTCTGCGAAGCTTTTTTGCGTATTTTCAATTTTTTATGTCTACGAACCAAATTCTGATGCTGATAACTCACCTATGTGATCATGATTCGTGAATGAAGAGAGCATTCAAGGATGTGGTGGGCTGATAGGTTTACCAGCTGATAATTGACTTAGATCAATTGAAGTTTGAAACTTGACTATATGATTGATCGAGTTCGACTTCTTCTTTCTCAAAGATTTTGTTGATTGCATTTTATTTAGTTCTCTCATGTCGAATGTTGATCATACAACAGTTTAGAGACTTATCCAAATCATGGATTTCACGGCTTAACTGTAGTCCACTCTATGATCTGATTGGAGTCCAATAACGAATTTTAAGACTTCAGGTAGATACACTTGAAATAGAGGCGCCAGAGTATCAAGAGCCCCCCTCCCAATAGTTATGTCAATGATCATCTCACTGTTGGTGGATAGAACCTGCAGAAGAAGAGTTCTCTAGGCGGTAAACTCTGCGTAAGTAATACAAGATCCTGAAACGCATTTTATAAAGGGCATAACAGAGAAGAAATTTGAAAAGAATAAACAATATCCTTATTTTCCTGATCAAAGATCCTTTTCTGCAGACGATGCAGGTATGGCTTAAGGGAAATCGCAAAAATGGTACGTAATGAGTTTTCAAAAAGGACACTCAGATCTACGGTACCAAACTTTTGATCTCCTGTATTTACTAGCTATCTCACTCATAACTACTTCTTCTACCAAGGGTCGAAAGTGGCCCCGTGCTTTTCCTGCAAATACTCCGCCAAGCGCTCAAGTCCAGCTCTCAGCAGTTTTGGTTCAGTTCCAAAGCCGATTCTGACTGCGCCAGGGGTGTCGAAACACTCCCCTGGTACCAGCAGCAGGCTCTTTTCAACAGCCACATTGGCACAGAAAGTCTCAGTGTCATAGACCCCGTTGATAAAGAGAAATAGCACTGAGCCACCCACTGGACGAAGCCAGGAAACAGCACCTTGACTAGCACCGATGAAGGCGTCAAAAAGAGCAAGTCCTTGTAGACAGAAGTCCTCTGATCGCTCCAAAACGTACTTGCGGTTGGTCAGCGCCCAGCAGGCAAGAGCGTCGTCGACCTGAGAAATAGAAATCATAGAGTAATCTCTCTTGGAGGAAAACGCAGCCATCGCCTTGGAATCTGAAGAAATGATCCATCCGACACGCAGACCAGCCATTGAGAACGCTTTGGAGGTTGAGCAGGTGGAAATTCCCTTGGAATACAACGTGCATACAGAGGAAGGTGCTTCAGCTCCAGGAGGAAGTGAGTGGAAAAGCGGGCGGTAAACCTCATCACACATGAGATAGACGTCTGCAGCCCTGGCAATTTCGACTATCTCCAGCATCATGCTCTGGGGAATGACGGCACCGGTAGGATTGTGAGGATTGTTGATCACAATCATCTTAGTCTTGCCCTTCTTAACAAGTGCTCTCAGCTCGTGGAGATCCGGTAGAAAGTTATTCTCTTTCTTAAGATTCAGCAATGATACTTCGGCACCAAACACTTTTGGCACAGATTTGAGCTGCTGGTACACAGGATTCACACAGATAACATGATCCTCGGGCCCAACCAGGGAGTACCAGACGATAAAATTGGCAGAAATAGTACCATTTGCCACAACAACATTGTCTTTTCCGATCTTTATTGAGCCTTTAGATCCTTCGTTATGAATCTCAGCGACAATACTTCTCAGCTCCTCTGAACCAGGAATCGGTCCATATGTCAATTTGGTGTTGAGTACCTTATCAAATGGCGGGGCAGAGCGGGCCAGCTGCGCCAGCTCTCCGAGGGTAATTGAGTCGCAACAAGTCTCTGAGATATTCAGTTCAACGTTCTGCTCGTATTTATCCATCCATCTTTCTACGCCAAATTCTTCTTGGTAAACCATTTCGCAGCCTTGGGTTTCTAATTTGCACTAAGAGATTTTTGCAGGGATGTTGGGGTCTATTTGTGTCTGTGGTAGAGGACTGCATCGCACGGCAATTGGCTGCGTGAAATTTTTGGTCTTTCTATCGGTATCCCTTACCCCAAGGGCTCATCGTGATCTCTTAGCTATAGTGTTCAGATATGGCAAATGAATTAACATCGCTGGTTGTTGACTATGGATGTCGTTTCAGCGTCATGCTACATAATTGAGTGTTGAAGAGCCGCCAAATATGCTCACTCGCCTGATGCAGTAGGGGAGAGCGAGCATTCTACGTTGATTTGCCTACCCACTTCTCTAGCCTGGTCACATTTAGCTCATTGTATTGGAGCTCTTCGCTGTCGAAGATGGCAAGTCGTTCTTGGTCATCCCTTGTCCACCACCAGACCTCTTCATTCTCATCGGCTGCTATCGGGTTGCTTATTTGATGCAGTTATTGGAGGCCCAAATATCAGCGCAGCCCAACACCTCTCTATGAGCTCTATACAGGCGTGTGATACAGAAGGTAATGTAGACCGGATAAATAAATAATAAACTAAAAAACAGAGCATCTCCAGGAGGCATAATTATCACCAAAGTATCATATGTATGAAATGGTTGACACTCGGTTTGGGCAGCACGATAAGGAAATCTGTAACAACTCTCAAAGCGTACCAGACTGACCACTGAGGAAACAAAAGAAACGCTTAGCAACGGTACTGGTCCCGATCAGAGACTATAGAGAAAGAAGTCCGTTTCCAGACATTCCCCTTACTCAGGCCTACAGCATGATCAAGAGAAAGCTCTTTTTAAACAATCTAAAACGTCATAAAAGTACATATAGGAGTCGCCAAAAATTAAGAGGAATCACCAATCGTCGTCATCTTCAGCATCTTCTTCGTCGCTGTCAACACCCATCTTGCCTGCACGAGCTCTCAAAGCTTCAGCCAAGCCACCAGCCAAACTACTCTCCTCCTGTTGTTTCGCTATGATAGCAGCAGCCAAACCACCACCAAGACCAGCAGAAGCGTTGTTAGCAGTTACTTGTTGCTGGGCCGTCTGCTGTTGAACAGTTTGGTGCTGAACTTGCTGTTGCATTGGTGGCTGAAGCGGAGCAGGAGGAGCAGCTTTAGCAGCACCTGGGTGTGGGCATTCCACGACATAGGCACCGGGGACCCAACCTTCCTTGGTTCCATCAAGAAGCTTGGCGAGCCACCAACCGTTGTTCTCTTTTTTTGTGATGTAAACGATTTGATCCTTAGATATTGGTAACTCAGTTGCACTACCGGTTCCAACAAAGTTATATGCAGCCTTATAAGTTGGGAACTCCGGCTGGGAAGCGGCTGGAGGTGGTGGAGGCGGAGCAGCATTTGCTTTTTGGACTTGAACAGATTGATGTGATTGCTGTGCCTGTTGCGGCCGTTGTGGTTGTTGTGCATGTTGAACTTGAGCAGGTGGCTGTTGGACGGTCTTCTTCTGTGGTCTTGGAGGAGGGGCCTTTCTGGCAGATGGTTGTTGTGTCTGTGGATGATATGCACTTGAAGCGGCAGCAACAGCAGCAGAATTAGCCTGTGCTTGGGATTGGAACTGTGGCTGGACCTGCTTTTGAGTCACTGGTGCTGGTGGTGGAACCTTTCTCATGGTCGTATTAGTCGCGGTAGCGGTAGAAGCAGGTGACCTATAGGTGTTTCTTGGAGTGAAGTCCAATGCAGCCCCAGAGTACTTCTTCTTTGGCTTTTGTTGGGATGTTGAAGATGCTGGACGACCTTGACGGACTGTAATTGTGGAAGACTTGTAGATATCCCCGTAGACAGGGGCCGTTTCACTGATCGCGCTCTTCACAATATGGTACTTGCCTGGTTTCTTCTGATACTTGATAGTACTTCCAATTTCAATGGAAATACTGTTGTTTAGTTTCTTCAATTGTGTCACAAATTCAGTCTTAGACCATAGACAAATGAACGCATCGATCGATTGAGTCTTTTGAGAAACAGCAACCCAATCATCTTGAAGATTGGTTAAACCCAAGAAGCTGATATTAGTCACTGGGATGCTCATTTCTGTATTGTAAGATGCCTTTCTGTCAATAACTTGGTGCGCGACAATATAAATAGTAGATTTGGTAACAAAGACATGTCTTGACAACCGCTGAGAAGATCTTCCAAACTTGGAGTGCAAAACCTCACATTCACTTGAAAACACAACAGCTTCTTTTACGCCAGCCTGGCTCTTAATAAAAGCACCTCTTGAATTGCGCTCATTGGCATTGAGGTAATCACCCACAAATTGTCTATATCCCAAAAGTGACATAGAACGACGCTGCTTTCTCGAACCCAATAACCTGGTACCATAATCACGTATCTGCTCATATTGGTTACCACCAGTTCTTTCTCTCCAGAATCTTTGGATCTTGATTGCTGAGTCAACTCTCTTCTTCATGAATCTTCTAATAGCTCTTTGAATTCTAGCAGCCATGTTGTGCCAGTATCTATCTCTCAAACTTTCCAATCCAAACAAAGTCTCTGGTGTCTTGATAAACACCTTTGTTGTGCCCATTTGGTACTCAGATGGTGGGATAGCTGAATCTGTCAAGATATGGATAACAGCCTCTTTGATATCACCAATCCATGTATAATCACCAGCGTAGGAACACTTTGGAGAAAGCAAGTAGAATCTCTCCACAAATTTCTCAAAAGTTTGACGATAAGCGAAACCCGCTCTTCTAATACGAACGTTCTCTTTCAAACCCAAGTACTTGATCTGATGCAATACTTGTCTATCATCAAATTCGGTAGCAGACCTGTTCTGGTTAGGCTTGATAGTTCTGATGTATGAAGGTTGAGCCTGTGACAAAGTATCCACCAGTTCATTGGCAGATTTGATTATCTTATCACCCGCCGTCGGTGGTCTCTTTCTTGAGCCATGGTCGACTGGTTTAGGAAATAAAGTGTGGATAAACGGATTTTGAGAAGATGAGAGCATCTCCATCAAGTCCTTTTGAAGCTGATCTTTGTTCTTATCAGTCATTTGATTGATATCATAAGTGACATCACCAGCGTAGTGTTTAACCAAGAATTTGGATTGTCTCAATTCGAAATGTTGATTTGAAGTCATCAAGTTCAATCTCTGCGCAAATGAGGCATCACTCTCATCGCTCTTAGCGTGGGCGGTAGCACAAGCATCGTTTAAAGCAGCAAAGACACCCGGAGGTCTCTTTGCCTCAATCAAGTCGACAACAACCTTGTTGTTGAAGAACTGGATTGGTGTCCATTGGATCTGTTCGCGCACATATTCATCTTGTTCCGACTTCAAAGTCAATTGGATAAAGATCTGCTGTAGTTTTTCATTGACATAGTTGATACACAGTTGTTCAAAGGAGTTATGTTCAAATATCTCAAACCCATAGATATCCAAGATACCGATAGACTTGGATTTGTTGCCTTTATCCAGGACATTATTCAGTATAGTGATGATATAGTTGAACAACTCAGAGTACATTGCAGCCGCTAGGGCGTTTCGAACCGCGGTGGCCTGCGTTGGATTCAAAGGAATATCATAAGTTTCATTCATAGTGGTCATCACTCTTGTAACCAACGAGTTGATAAGTGTTTGTTCATCCACTTGGAGTAAATAAGCGACGAATTTAGTGATTGAGTTATCCCTCACTGTGGAGTTTCCGTGATCATCTTCAACAAATGAGATATTTCCGATCCACAACACGGCAGCAAGGATTTTAAAGATTTGGTCTTGTTGTTGTTGATCGATACCGATAATCTGCATAGCCTTTAAAGTTTCCTGGAAGTCTTTTACATCATCGATACCTTCGACGGAGGTTGTACCATTTGTGTACTGATACGTCTCCGGCCCTTGGACACCAAAGGTTTGTCTATAGTTCTCTGAGGCAGCTTTTGTAAACTGATAAAAGATGTGGAAGTTTCTTTCACCTCTGTTTTGACCGACAACTCTCTGTTTTTCTAGCAAGTAGTTTGTAATTTTACCACTTACAGGTTCAAACTGTGAGTTGAAGTTAATCTCCAAATACTTACCGTGCCTGGAACTGTTGTTGTTTCTCAAAGTCTTTGCGCAACCAAAGGACTCCAACAATGGATTTGTAGCTAAGACTATATCCTTGATCTCTGAGATAGATTCATTTGAAGTTGACGACGCAGTGGCAGCTGCTATGTACTGCATGATTCTTTTAGCAGCTTCAGTTTTACCTGCACCAGACTCACCGGAGATGATCACACATTGTGATTCGTTGTATGCCTTCATGTTATAAACCATCGATTCGGCGACAGCAAAGACATGAGGAGGCACTTCTAATCTATTCTTCCCTTCATAGGAGCGTAATACATCATCCGTGTAGATACCGAGATCGCGGAAGGGGTTCACAGAGATTAGCACATGGCCAATGTAGGTATAAATGGTACCGTTCTCGAACCGTTTCTTCAGGTTGTCGTTGATAGCGTCATCGGTGATCTTAGTCAACAGGGTCAAATCAGATACACCAACCTCCCTCTTCTTATGAGCCTCAAATGTGGCCTTCTGGATTCCGTTACGCTTAGGCGGCTGCTGCTTTCCTTTACCGGGTCTTCGTGTGATTGCCATCGGGTCCGTTCCTTCTGACTATGTGTTGGGGCTCTGTTCTTTTAGCCTTTTGTTGTTAATTTGTTTTCGTTGATGTTCATTGTGGGCGGCTGTGGCCTTTGGACCTGGGAAAATCTCATAGGGGCTACTTAACCGTTTCCGATGTGTCCGGTTCACGGTGATGTTCCTATGTTCCATTTGATACTACTCTGGGTATGGTACTATGAGGTTGATCACAGACACCCTTAGCTTGTTGAAACTATCTTATGGGGGGCTCCTCACAGAGAGAGGCAAACAATGGAGTGGGTGATGGGAACCATTCAAAATCTTATGCTCGTTTAAAAACTTCCATGAGCACGAATACAGACTAAAGTGGTCGGGCATACATGCTGCCTTCGCTTCTATCAATTAAGGATAGCCTGTCTTGCCGTATGGGAACTTGGAGGTTTGACAAGGATCGCAGATATCGATATAATCGAACAGAATCTGGAATTCATTGAGAATGCTCTTGGACAAGAATTGATTAACCGCGATGATAAAGCTAAGATTACTATCATTCCGTGATAGAAACACAGATAACATATTCGGATACAGAATTATGTCTATTCGCGTTATTTTTGCACTTCCCTAGAAGCTGTTTTTCTTGTCCCTTTACCTGGGGGCAGTTGTTGATTGGAGCGCTTAACAGAAGCTCTACCTTATCTCGGAGATGCTGTAGCAGTAGAAAAAGATGAAACGTTAGAAGCAATGTACTGGTAGCAGTAGTCTTCAATGAAATTTTGGTTGTGTTGTTTTAAAATAACTCCATAAGAGAGGCATTATTACGGAATGGTTCTTCTAGAAGGGTTTCATTATAAGACATTGATGATACATCAACTTCTCTGGTCACTTTCAATGAGATGGTAGTTCTCTCGACAACTTTTAATTTGGATTCCAATTTCGCATTCACACGATTTAACAACTTAAGTTCAGTAGCTTTCCTCAAAACCATTCGGAACTCATTATTTGTTTATTTGTTTATTTGTTTATTTGAATTGTTCCGAATAGATATTCTCTATCCATTTTGAAATCTTTGTTGCTAATGTAAAAGACAGTGAACTACTTAGACCTGATATAATCTTCATCGGGATCAGCGGTGAGATCAACTATGTTCTTGGTTCAGTGGCTAAAATACTTTTACGAGCTGTGTGGTCAGCCATCGTGTTCTTGGTAGTGTGTGTTGAAGATTTCAATGTTTTCACCCTTCTGTCGTAGTATTCCAAGAAGAACCGAAGGTCCAGAATAACGGGAATATTTTTACTGATTGACTGTTGCTCAACTTCTTCATTTATATCTAACGAAGCTCGGTCTTCTTTTTTCACCCGTTGTTTATTTCAACCGATTCACCAAGTCTATTATTGTATGGAACGACCACACGGCTGCCTGTAGCAATGAATCTACTACTTGACGGAGCTATCGAATATTTTCTTGTAGATCTCACCAATGAAAGGAAATTCACTATTTCTATGCCTTGAATTCCATTGTGGACCTTTGGAAGTCATAACCGATGGAGTTTCATCCATAATCCCTTTGGAATGGTTCTTCGGTCTTGATTAATGGAGAAATGGAGAGAGTGAAGCAAGGACTTCGGACGCTTACTTGTCTGCTCTTTCTGAAATTTCCCGACTTCTACGAGAAGGAAACAAGTAAACGTACGAAGAATTGTTCTAAAGCGTTACAGGACATCTCTTTATGCTCTTAAAGACTTGAGTGAGTATCTCAGATCCTTTTTATCAAATTCGATTAGAATTTAACTTCTAAGTGGCATGAAATTTGAAAAGATCAGAAGCTAAAAAAATTTAAATCCATAAAAAGAATTAACAAATATAGTAACTAGTGTGAGGGCCCAAGGACCTATCGGAGCTTAGTGTCTCTATGACACCCAAATCTGGGGTATAAGAACACCCCTTAGCCTCTACTGTATAATCGCTCCATCTTAACAATAGAACCAATCAATT
>PPLH03000059.1:0-26490 GCA_003706445.3 Williopsis mrakii
GCCATATTGACTGCTTTTCTCAGTCCTTCTGGTATAACAGAAATTGTGCTCTTGATCTTGTGTCTTTCATAAAAAAGTTTGGTTTGTTCCACTGTTTCAGACTCCTTTATATCCTTGAGGAATTCATCGATATAGAAGAGAGTATTAAGAGCATCAGAGCTCACACTTTGAGATCTGTTAAACCTCCAGGTGAAATCGTAGAATGTTTCGAGAACACCACGCATCAAGATCACGAGATTCCATTCTAGCTTGGATAGACATAAGTCGGTATCAGAGGATAAAACCTCTCCAAATGGTGCAGTTGATCCAAGGAAGCGAAGCTGTTCTTTGATCTTCTCATTGGCATTAGCATAATTGTCCCTCAGGAAGATATTCAATGGATCTCTAAAGATTACACACCAATTCAAGAGCTCATAAGAACTGTTCCACCTTGTCTGAACTTCACCTGGCGGTCTAGAAAATCTCATGTTCAACTGGTCACATATTTCTTCAAACTTGCCACGATAAGTATCGGATAACCTAATGATAGATGCAACCTTACGCACCTTGGGCAGTACATCTTGAAATTCCCCATAAGAACGCAAAGTTGTGGTCACGAGCAAATGTATAACATGGCTCAGGCAATGGGCCCAATCGTTACTTGTGAAGAGGCGCGCTAACCCAGTGATCGAATCTTTCCCATGGTCCAGCTTGTATTCTTCGTAGAGCCTTTCAAGTTCATTCATCATTGATACGTTATTCGCAGCTCCATCTGTTGTCACACCAGTCAGTTTGTTTAGAATTTGGTATTCTTCGAGCAAGGAGAAAACACCATTTGCCAAATTAGCTCCGGTATGCTGGATGTTGAACTTAGCGAATGTAAGGAGAATTTCATTAAATTCAAATCTCTGATTAACAAAGCTTATGATAACCGCTATGTAGTGGCTCCTGTCACCTGGTGAATGCCATAGATCTGTTGATAGATGAATATTCAAGACCTCATCAGATGATAGCAACGTTTTGATTTTCTCTTGCATTTCATTCCCTTGATCCAAGATTCGGTTGGCGAGTGTTACACGGTTGGCAATGGGAAGACTCGTGTCAAGAATTTGAAATAAGGCTTGGAAATGTGGGCTTTCAACCAAGGTAAATGGGAGTGGATGTGACTTGAAGAGCCTCACAATTGCGTCACTAAGTCTTTGTGTCTTTGAAATTTTCATACTTCTGATAAGTGACTTCTGGATGGAATTCCTGGCTAATCTCGCTAGGACGTTGTTTTTAGAGGCGCATTCTTTCAGATCATTTTTTTTAATCCCATACTTTTTGATAAGATGATTCCTTAGATTTGAAGTTGACGTGTTCCGTTCGGCCTCTGTGGTAGTAAATGGGCAACTCTTGGTGACGTCGCACTTGATGAGATAGTTCTTCTTCTTCGCACCTCTTTTGAGTTGAAAAACGTTACCATTTCTGTCACTTTAAAGTATGACCATAGCACAGATGCACCTGGCTTCTGTGAAACATGTTCTGGCTCATTTCTTGTTAGAATTTGAGCATTTTTGACAGCCCCATTTGTCAAGTCTTCATCACAGTCATCAGTGTCATCAACGTCATCAACAGAGCTTTCCTGATCAGATTTTTCTTTAGGATCTCTTTCGTTGATCTTATTCTCATAAACAGCAGCGATTGTCTTGTCAGGAGGTGACTGGTTTGAAAATAGCAGATCTGGATCTGCAGAAGTCCTCTTGTTCATCGTTCTGGTATTATATTGATAGTCGACATCAGATCCTTCACTTTCTGTATCACTGCCTCCATTCATCATTTTGTAGTTAAGATAAGGGGCATTGCGACCAACTGTCCTCTTTTGGGATACATTGGAAAGACCTGAGCTCTCATATTGCGTTCTGGATGATGAAGCCATAATAGGGCTGAAGTCCAAACTTCAGTTAGACAGAAGAAGTTGGAGGACGCGTTGGGAGGTCCATGAAAAACTTGGTTGAGTCCGTCGCCAAAAAGCACTCCTGTACAAAAAAATGAGCGTACTCAGGAGCCTGGAGCAATTAACAATTAATTGAGCTGTTACTGTTATGACCAAATCATGTATGAACATACACGTAGTAAATACATAGCATCACATGTGTTCTAAAGCTGATATTTGAGTTTATTCGAAGTTATTCGTGAACGCCTATTGATGAGAAATATTTTATGAAGAATCAGACCCATCTTCTGTCCAAATTACTAAAAAACAACAGAAATGCCTTAAATCGCTTTGAATAATCTAATCCCATCATTATTTGATTCATAACATTACAGAATCAAGAGTTATATGTGATTATTTCTTTCGAATAAATCAGGGGTTTCATATCCGTATTCGACTCGAATACATTCGAGTACATTCGAGTCGAATAGACGGATATTTGTTATTCGATTACATCTCTAGTTAGTCAGAACGACAGAACGTGAAGATGATTTTCTAGGCGAAGTAGTATTTAAGAAGAGAAAAGGACGAAAAAGGATTCGTCCAGCTGGAGAGAAAGAAGACAAGCAAGCAAGCCAGTAAATTCGATTGCCTACAGAGTCATCTAAAAGCGCGAGTGGTTTAGCGGTAAAATTCCAAGTTGCCATCTTGGAGCCCCCGGTTCGACTCCGGGCTCGCGCAATTTTTTCCCCCTCGTATCAAATATTATATATTATATTACACTGGTCCCGGTAGCACTCTAACAGCCTATTGCATGTTTCCTAAATGTAAGACTGAGGGAGAGTGATTCTAATATGATTTGGATATTAAAACTTCTTAGCAGATATTTTCTCAATGTCAATGGATATTGACTGAAATATTGAGACATTTTCGACCTATTCCATAAAATGGGTATCTAAAATCCTCATCTCACAAAATATGGGTATGACCTTTACTGATAATACTGTGGATTATAAAGATTTGTTAACTTTCTGGAAATCAACGAGAGAACAGCTTTGATCGCCAGGCAGGTCAGCTTCGCAAAAATGAGATTTATTCCAATGAGAACCCCTGCAATTGAAGGTATCCTATCCATCACTCTTAACGCGCACCAAGTAGGAACTTAGAAGTATGGATCATCGCCAGACAAGACCCATGAGTGGAAAAGCCTTGGCCCTTGGAGCATTATTCTAGATCTTAAATCTTTGAAGAGGTGACGGAACTTTGGAGACATCAGAACCGTGTTATCAACAATTTGGGATAAGAATTTTGAAATTAACTTTTAAGTTTGATTATCGAGAAATGAAATTCTTTGAAGTTGGAGGCCTTAGAAGTATCTCATGTATAAACACAAATCCGGGAAATCCCGGATCGACTTCTGAGTCTTCAATAAGATATCCTGGCTCGATGCTCTTGTCAGATGAGCGAAACGGCGTGGCTACCTAACATGTATTCTACAAAGTATTAAAGCGTTCATGTGTTCAATCATTAATATTTTAATAGGAAAGCTATAGCCTATAACTATTATCCCTTCTTCGATCCAGATCAGTCCAGTTCTTCCATAGCTCTCTTAAGTCTTCTACTCAACGGCACTACAACCAACGCCAACAGAGAACACAGCCACCAACCGAGCCACGCAATCTCATAGCTTTGACCCCAGGACATGAAGTATCCCCAAAGCATTGGGCCAATACACCTGGCGAATGCCTGGATGGAAATCACGGCACCGTTGATTTTTGCTTTGTGTGCGGGTGGTGATAAAGCGTTCATTGTGACAAAAAGCTGAGGTGCACACATTGTGACACCCAACGTCTTCAGAGTGGAAAGCATGTAGACTGCAATCTTTGCTAGATACATGTTATCAGCAAGGAGAACGATATATGGAACGAACAAGTAGAGGAATGGAAAGATAAGAACGAATGAAGTATAAATCTGCATAGCGTCAAATCTTCTCGTCAGTTGTGGAAGAACAATCACCACAAAGAATACGCCGAAAAAGCCACTAAGAGAGAGAACTTTACCAGTATCCTCTGGAGTATAACCCAATCCACCAACAAGCTTGAATGGGAACTTTGAAATAAGTGATCCCAATTCATCACGTATCACAGTGGATGACAAAAAGATAGGATAGAACTCACCAAAGACTACAGCATGGATACCCATGACAAAGTTTGAGGACACAGCCGCGATAAGTTGGGGAGGAACGATATCTCTTAAACGTGGCTCTGGGATAGTGGCTTCTTCTGAATCAACTGGAACTGTACGCACATTTGTATCCACCTTCGTCTTGCCTTGTTCGGAATCGCTGACGTAGATAGGGGATGAAGAGGACTCGGTAATGAGCGGCTCTTCGTCATCATTACATTTTTCATGCCAAGGTCTTGCCTTGGGACGAATACCGATGAGTTGTTTCAAGCGGTCACCGAGATCGACAAAATAATCATGACGATATCTGTGCTTCATATGTGTTTCCTCCATAAAAAGAAGGGCGATGGTGATACTTGAAGCCAATACCAAGGAGACACAGATGTTTGGTAGACAATATGGATACTTCTTGATCAAAGCATTCAGGGATTCAAATGGCGTTTCCTTCAGTGAAACAAGATAACCACCTATTAGAGGGCCGACGGATGAGCCGAATTGGTAAGCCAAAGGAGTAGCAGCAAAAGCAATAGCCTGGTGTCTCTTCTCAGTAGCAACCTCACCAATCATGGTACGGATAACTCCAACATTACCATTCAGCAAACCCATGAATGAACGTGCTACGATTGCCATCCAATAGTTCTTTGAAAAGCCAAGAAGTAGCAACGAAAAAATAGAGCCACTAAGGCCAATGAGGATAGTTGGCTTTCTTCCATGTTTATCCGCAAAATGTCCCCAGTTGAAACTTGATATCACTTGAGATAATGCAAAGCATGAGGATAAGTAACCAGCATAGGTAGAAACATCTGCTTCGTCCTTAGCGATACCAAAATCACGCACCATGAAGTAGACGTATGTGAACAAGGAGGTGAATGCGATAGGCTCAGCGACACGAACAAGGGCAATGATGAGGATCTGAGTCCATGGAAAGTCCCTAAACTGCTCTCTATGTGATAAGATTGCCATCTTTTAGTTGATAACTCTCGTTTTGCATCAGCAGTACAAGAATGAAAACTTTTTTAGTTGGTAACTTCCTCCCAAGTCCTAAGAGGAAGTGTAGATCGCGTGGATGGCCGTGCCATGTGGCTTGATTACCGGGGGCGGGGCCTAGACCGTTTTTTTTGGCCATCAATCACTCTACACAGAATCGAGCTCTCATGTACTTAAAAGCTATTCAAATCCTAGTATTCAAATATCTGATATCTTATGAATATTAACACTAAATATTTAATGAAATATTACAAGGTTTCTTGAGAACAATCTTGATAGGCGAAAGGGCTTAGCCAAGAAAATATTTTGGCTTATCGATCGCGGTTGTCAGGGCACACAGTGATAAAAGTCAGTCATTGACTGCTCTGATGTACTCGTACACGAACTGAAAGACATGCAAATGGTCGTCCAGCATGGTGTACTCATTGACGCTGTGAATGTGACTATCGCTAACAGGGTCCAAGGTGCTCAGCGTGAAACGGTAGATGTTCTCCGTCAGTCCCCAGTAATACTTTGTGTCGGTGTTACCGTTCATCAAACTTCCGGAGACAACAGCTGGCCTAGTGAGATTAGTGTGAACGTAGTCTTCAACAATGTGCTTGATGGTACCAGCAAACTTCTCCCAGACTTCTCCTTCCACAGGAGAGACCTTGGCTGGCTCTAGGGCATCTCCAACGGAGAGTGTGAAGAACCCATTGAGAGTCTTAGGAACTATTTCGTGGTCGTCTAAGATCACTCCTACGTTATATTGCTCAGCAATTGTTTTGACGTTGTCCAAGATCTTGTCAACAGTGAACTTTGTGGAGGACTCCATACTCACACGGTGGTTGATCACAAAGGATACAAACTCTGGAAGAGCATTGGACTTAATACCACCGTTGATGATATCAACAGCCTGAGTCGTCTCTATCAAGGACTTCGTAGCACGACTGTGAGACAGATACTTGATAACTTTAGAATTAGCAGCAGCATCGAAAGCGGCCTTGAAGATACTCTTCTTTAGCTTTGGCTCTAAGGAATCTGAGTACTTTGCCTTACACTGTAGGTAGTTTAAGGTCGGGTTTTCCGCACCAAGAATCAAGTCAAATGGATCATCTTCGATAAGACTGATTAACTTCGAAACAATACCAATGTTTGTGTGTTCTGGCGGAATAGAAGAATGCCCCCCTGGTGTAGTCAAAGAGATCCTAAGAGTGATAGAACCCTTCTCACCAACGGCAGGTGAGATAAAGGCAGTGTCACCAATCACTTCAACAAATCCAACGCCTTCATCAACCAATGCATAGAAGGAATCTGGACCATAGCGGGTTTTCAGCACCTTAGAGAGTTCACCGGCCCCAAATGGGCCACCACGTTCTTCGTCAAAACCAAAAGATAGAACAATGGTTCTCTTCGGTTCGTATCCCTCAGAGAGCAGTTTCTCTACGGCTTCCAAATCTGCAATCAAGAGAGTCTTATCATCAGATGAACCCCTACCCCAGACTTTTTGACCGTCGTAATGACCACTAAATGGTGGGAATTTCCAGTCTTTCAAAGTCGGCTCAAGGACAGGGACCACATCCTGATGGGCTGTAAGAAGTAGTGGCTTCAAAGAGGAGTCTGAGCCTTCCCAAGTGTAGAGAAGTCCGAACGTGTTTACCTTCTCGACTTTTAAATGAGAGTGAACAAGGGGGAATGCCTCCTCCAGAAAGCCGTGAAAGTTCACGAACTCACCCCAAGCCTCTGGATGATCGTCAGGAGAAGGCATATCATCAAAAACAACTGTTGGAATCCTCAAAGCACCGGAAAATCTCTCCAGGGAAGCATTTCTAGAAGCTTCGTCATAGAGAATGGCATCGACAGAAGAACGGTCTTCATAGAACGCGCGGGGACGTAAAGTCTTTCCTAATGGGCACAACTGAGCACTTAGAAGCTCTAGATTATCACCAGGTGCGTCTATGATGTGATTTCCGACCCACTTGCCAAAACCTAGTAACGTAATCGCTGCACCACCGGTTATCCAGTTCCATTTCGTACGCTGCTTGGTCGCCTTCAGTTGGTTAGGAGAGATGTCCTCCCAGTCCTCCTCCTTCTCTTTCATGTTGAACGATATAGCGATTCAAGATAGGTCTCGTACCGTTGTCTATTGTCTCGAAGAAAAATTTGCTTGTGTCTCTTTATCTATCTTTTGACCTGGCTCCTTTTCCGAAAACAGACAGAACTCCGGCTAAGTATGCGGCTGATATCATCATGGTGTGTGACATGAGATGACAAGATAAAGGAACTTAGATTAACCGTTGATAGTGACGTTTCGTGTTCATTCAATTAGTAATTAATAATTGGAAAATGGTTTGTGCTTATCCATGCGTATGGGACTTGTTTCCAAAATGGTTTTGCGCGAGTAGTAGTATATTGAGAGATTTTGTTCAACGAAAGGAAATACGAATGACCTATCAATACTTGCCACATTTGTGTGTCATAGGAATTTTGAAAGTACTCTTTACAGTTAAGTATGCTTAGTTATGTCTTTACTTTTCGCTCGTCTATCACTATGGATATCTAGATGTCTCAGCATCAACTTGTTTTGAGTCGGTGTTATAAAAAGTCCGACATCATTTGGCTTTTCAATATCATTCTGAAGATGTTCCACATAACTCTCAATATATGGGTACAGCCTCACTATAAGGGATTCCAACTATTTTCTTCTGTGGACCAGTTCGCATCCTCGTTGGATTTCTGAATCTTCGCCGGTTTCCAAGAGGGTGATGACTCCTGTTTGTGCCTTATGCATAATGCTGACACAAATGACACAAAACCTGGCGACGTTAAAAGTCCAGATCCAAAACTATTGGCCTCTTTTGGCACATCCTGGAAGAGCAGTAGACGATACTGAAGCTATTTCTAACCATACTGCTACCATACTGCTACCATACTGCTATTGCTACAAGAGTTTTATTGACATTTATCAAAATGCGTTTGCCCTTTATCAAGACTAGTTTCCTTCTAATATTGTCCTTTGTTGAAGGCGGCTTTTTTGTTCAGTTGAAAACGACATCAACCATTGAAAAGCTTTTGGTCCAAGATGACAGTATCAAGGCAAGTTCACATATCCGTCCATTGGTTGAAAGCGTATTTTCCTTCGGTGATTTCGAAGGCTTTTCTGGTAATTTCTCCAAGGATATCGTCAAAAGATTGATCAAAAACGATTTGGTTAAGAATATTGTCAAAGACACTGCTGTGAAGCTTTTTGATGCTGATTATAATGTCAGGTTGGAAGATGCTGATGAGTATTTGTACTTCCAGAGTAACCCTTGGGAAGCCGATCTTGATTATGAGACCCAGTTTATGGCTCCCAGACATTTGGCTAGTTTATCACGGCAAGGACAGCTTCCATTCAACAATTCTGTGAACTATTACTATGACAAGTACCATCAAGGTCAAAATGTCACTGTGTATGTTATTGACACTGGTATCTTCAAGGAGCACCCTGAGTTTGAAGAAAGAGTTGTTGAGCAACTGAACTTCACTCCAGCGCCAACTGGCGACTCAAGTGGCCATGGCACTCACGTCGCAGGTGTCATTGGCTCGAAGACTTTTGGAGTCGCCAAGAAGGTGAATATAATTGATCTCAAGGCGTTAGATGATAAAGGATCAGGATCCCTTACTAGTGTACTTGGTGCAATACAACATGCTGCCAAACATAGAGAAGCAAACAACATCAAAGGAATCATCAATCTTTCCTTGGGCTCACAGAAAAATGAAGTTCTCAATTCCGCTCTCAATGCTGCTACAAGAAGCGGGTTGGTCGTTGTTGCTGCTGCTGGAAATTTTGCAAGTGATTCTTGTCGTACAAGCCCTGCTAGCGCTGATGGTGTCATCTCAGTTGGCGCATTTGACGATAGAACAGACAAATTGGCATCATTTACAAATTACGGAAAGTGTGTAGATGTTCTTGCCAGTGGGGTCAATGTAAGAAGTGTCCATCATGTTCTCTCGAAGTACACTCAAGTTATGAGTGGAACATCAATGAGTGCTCCTTCCATTGCCGGTCTCGCTGCTGTTTTGTTAAGTCAAGGTGTTGAACCAAGAGATGTCAAGAGCAAGTTGGTTGAACTCAGTAGATGCAACAGAATCCAGAAGATGATTAAAGATACACCAAATAGGGTAGCCTTCAATGGAATCAACAAGGCCGATGATGAATACCCAATCTCTTCGATGTACCACTCCTTTGGTCATGACCGCCTCTTTCAATCATCCTATGGAAGGCTCGTTGACAGCTTATCTGATTTCAGTTCTGATTCGGTATATGTTGCATCAGATGACTCAATTGAAAAGGAAATTCGCATTTATACTGAACCAATCTTTGAAGAACCTCCTCATGATGAGCCACTTGATTTCGACGATGAAGATATAAGAGCCGCAATCGCAGAAGGAATCTTATTGGTTGATAAGCCTCCGTCATTTCCAATTCCATGGATTTTGAGGTGATCGAGCGCCCTTGTTAAAGAGTAGCATAACGCTTCCTATTTTTTCTTTGGCTATTTTGTATGATACTAGATCTTTATTTACTTCCCGGGTATTTCAACCCATCTTGTAATAAGTGTATTCATTACTTAGAGCCCTGAGCATAGTAATGCAGGTAGGCAGACAAAGTCTTGGTTCCCTCAATGTAGTTTGAAACATCTAACTTTTCATTGGTAGAGTGAGCACCATCGTCACCTCTTCCTACAGGAAGTAACAAGACAGAGGTCTTCAATTCCTTTTCGAAAGTGAGGGTGATTGGAATCGACCCACCTTCTCTTGTCAAATCAGGTTCAACATTCCAGACAGCCTTGGTGGCCTTTCTAGCAGCGGTGAAGTTCTCGTTGAATGGATCAGAAAGCCAATAGTCACCATCATGGATTAATTCTGCCTCACAGGTGTTTGGAGAGTTCAAGAGCTTAAATTCTTTATCAACATGTGTTTTGATCAACTCAGTAAGTTTCTCAGATGAGATATCTGGCACGGTTCTAATAGAGAACTTTCCCTTGACCTTAGCTGGAATAACAGTCTTAGCACCAGCTTCAGAGAAGGCACCTTCGATACCATGGATAGAAAGGGATGGGTATCTCCATCTATGTTGTAAAATGGCCTTCTTATCTTTGTACAAAGCAGTGTCAGACCCCGTAGCCTGGTTAAGAACTGCCACTTCGAATTCAATGTCGTCGTAAAGCTTGTCCTCCTCTTCGGATAATGGCTTAACTTGCTCGTCAATGCCTTTGACCAAGATCTTGCCGTTAGTATCAACAAGAGTGGACAACAACTTAATTAAATCGGTCATTGGCTCAGCAACGATACCTCCGAACAAACCAGAATGTAAATCAGCAGCTGGGCCCTTCACTGTGATCTGGTAGTAATTGACTCCTCTCAAACCATAGGTCAGTACTGGCTTAGTTGTACCCAACCAGTAGTTATCAGAGATGCAAACGGCATCAACACCCTTGAAGTAACCTTGAGCCTCCTTTGCAATCAGATCATCCAATCCCAAGGAACCGGATTCTTCCATACCTTCGAAACAGGTGACCAGGTTCACTGGGAGTTCTAACCCAAGCTCGTTGTGCGCCTGGATGGCGTTCAGCCAGCCCATCACTGGACCTTTATCATCAGATGCACCTCTTCCGTAGAGGACGTCATCCTTCTGAACAAGCTTGAAAGGATCAGTGCTCCAGCCATCCTCGACTGAAGCGGGCTGAACATCATAATGACCATACACAAGCACTGTCTTCTTTTCTGGGTCCTTCCCGAAACGAGAGAGCACAATTGGTGGCAACTGCAAAGTAGGATCAGCCACTGGTGGAGGTTGTGTACCAAGTTCTCTAAGCTCAATGTCTTGAGCACCAAGCGCCTCCAGTTCAGCTTTCAAGAAGTGTGCGGTCTTCACAACCTCTGATCTCAAGGACTCATCACCAGAAACGGATGGGATCTCAACAGCTTTACGTAAACGGTCGATGAACTGCGGTTTAAGCTCGTTGATCTTGTTAAACAGAGCAGTGAAATCGGGCTCGGACATGGTAGCGTAATTTCTCTTCTCAGCAGACATTATAAGACGGATCTGTCTGTGTGTGGACACAATTGATCTTGCAAGGAGTTTTGAGAAGCCAAAGCAGTTCATCCAGAGGCGGGGGAGGGAGAAATAAATTGAAAGTCTCAAGCTGAAACTGGAGAACGCGGTAGGAAAAGGTGGCGGACAAGTGCTTGCGCCGCATTTGGATAAGGAGCAAAACGATGATGAACTGATGAAAAGTGCACATCAAATTTATTCTTCCTTCAATGAGTGGCAAGTGATTTATAACTAGTGAACAGTTGAGATATTCAGAGCCATTGAGTTTCCAATTGTGGTTGGAGGTTAATTAATGGAGAGTATTACAAGAGCACTTTCTATGCCCAGATTTGGATGTTATACATACTTAAAGGGATTACCCGGGATAATGAGTTGTCAGCTCGAAAGCCGTTCAAGGAGGTTTTTTGTTATTTTCTTTATTTGTCTAATCAAATTGTTTATAGTTGTTGCATTCCGTTCAGCATTAACTTATGAATACTGAACGCCTTTGAACTTCTACAACAGTATACCAGACTGCGTAACACAAAATAACATGAACAAATTTTCAATTTCTTATAATTCCCGGATGAATTCCCTTATCTGGTCATAAAGCCGACACCGATGACACATTTTTCTCCACGATTATATATGAATCCTTCGTAACTCCTCCAATTCCTCCCTAAGGTCATGCTTAGCAATAGTTTTGAGACTATGACCAAGTATAAAGTGTTTCTCCCGGTTGATCCATCTAAAGTCTATATACCGGACCATCTGCCTGAGTTCCAACAGTTCCAGGAACAGTTCGATGTGATCGTGAAGAAGATTGATATCAAGGAACTATCTGAATGGAAGGACTTATTCGAAACTGAACTTAGTGATATCAGTGCTATTTGGGTGACAAATGTATTTTTTAGACTACCTTTCAAGTTCAACGATATTATCGATTTCTTCCCGGAGAGCCTACGTGTCGTTGTGTTACCGTGGGTTGGTCATGATAGTTTCGATGGGGTCAAGCTGAGGGAAAAGGGCATCGTCCTAGCCAATGCTGGTGACGTACCATCAAGGGACGTTGCTGATATTGCATTACAGCTGACCTTGGGAACATTCAGATACACATCCTACTTTGAGAAGTCACTAAGAGCTAAAGCTGGTAACATTACTGAGGTTAGGCAAGTTCTTGGTGGTACAGATGTCGACATTACAGGGGAACCATTACCACCAACTGATGAAGATAGGAAGAACTGGGCAAGATATGTCACTATAGGTGGTAAGACTTTGAACTCGCCAGCTGGTAAGGTTGTGGGGTTGGTTGGACTTGGTGCAATTGGTAAAGAGATTGCCTTAAGACTATGGGCCATTGGCATGAAGATCGCATATACGAAGAGATCACAGTTAGCAGAAGAAGAATTAGCTCCTTTACCATATAAGCCAACCTTTTACGGATCATTCGAAGAGCTGGTTCCTCATGTTGATCTCCTTGTGCTCGCTGTGCCACATACACCACAAACCGTGAGGCTCATCAATAAGGACTCTATCAAATTGTTTAAGAAAGGTGTTAGAATTGTTAACATTGGTCGCGGTTCTGCGATCGATGAAGATGTTCTTTTTGAAGCTCTTGATGATGGAACAGTGAACTCTGCAGGGCTTGATGTCTTCCTTAATGAACCACAGATCGATAAGAGGTTCTTGAATAGACACGATGTTGTGATATTACCACATCTGGGTTCCTTCACTGTTGATAACTTCAATATTTCAACTATTAGAACAATCGAAAATATCAAGGACGTGATCTTGGGGAGCGGGTCTGGTATCTCTCCAGTCAACTGAGCGAACTACAAGGAAACAAAGGATTTGTGGCCATAAAATAAACATTCATTCCTCGTTATCAGTCTTTTCAATCACTCTGTGCAAAAATGGCTTGTATACAGTGTCATAGTAGTGTGGCTTCAGCTCCTTGCCTGTCTGATCGTTAACAAATGCGAAATAAGACTCATAGATATCACCATTCTTCTTACCGATTTGGGAACCAAGAAAGAAGTCACTCAAGTTGAAGGCATCAGTTATGCCAATGATATCTGGTCTTAGTTTGTCATTGATCTCATCAATCTTGTAGTTGAGTTTTTCATAGAAGTCAGAACCACTGATCACACCAAAAGAGTAGAATTGGGCAATGTTTTCAGAAGTGATATGAAGAGCATACAAGTTGCACAAGAGTGATAGGACTGGGTACACCTCATCGCTTGCAGATTTGATTCTCTGATGGAAAGTCTTGAGAATGATTAACTTGGTGTGGACCTTGGAAATTTCAAATCTGTTGGAAGAGACCTTCTCAAATGAGAGCTCCTTGTCCTGGGTATCTTTCAAAAACCTCTTATAGCTTTCAGTTGCCTTCTTCACCAGTTTCTGAGAGACAAGTTCCCAGGCCTTGATCAAAGACTCGATGTCTATCAGATTCTCAACACGGAGCTTAAAATCATCAGTCTCATCCAAGTATTTCGAATACTCACCGAGCTTACCACCTCTTTCCAAAGTCATGTAGTTCTGAATCAACGCCCTGCCACAACTCAAGCTGAGAACATTGTTGTCACCTTCCCAAGTGCATTGCACGACCCAATCATTGTATCCTTGACCAAACCCATTATAGGCGGAATAGCCATGACCGCCACAACTTTGTCTTCCCTCATCAATGATCTTACATGTTTCCCAGGTACCAAAAGCCTTCATACCAGCTGACAGGGCAAATAGATCCTTCATGTTGGGCACTGCTTCTTCCAAATTGCCAGAACTGACAAGGTCAAGAACTTCTTTTTGAAATTTCTCAACTTCGATACTTGAAGAATTCATGGCAAAGACAGAGGCTAGTAATGGGAACAATCTTCTTCTGTGATGAGTATAGTCAATTATTTTCTTCTCCTCTCCATTGGCATCTTTACCGAATTGCCTTCTCATAGTGGCATATCTCAAAGCGATAGTAATGAATCTCTTACCAGTTTGATAAGAATCAGTAACCATTGATACTCTTCCTCTGACCAAGGCAGTGTATCCCATCTGTTCAGCATAGTTTGGCTTAGAGATGTTCCCACTTTCATCAACTTTGGTATACTTAGATAGCATATTCTCTCTTGGGATTCTCACTTCGGTAAACTGGATCCAGCCGTTATCGATACCATCACGGCCCATCTTCTTACCAATGTCACCAATAGCTATGCCTGGGAGGAGCTCATGTGTGTGAATATCTCTCAGTTGAGTAATGAATTGCTTGACACCGTGATCTTTCCCTCTGATGACCAATCTAGCATAGACGACACAGTGTGTGGCGCTATGGGCAGCGCCACCAATCCACCACTTAGTAGCACCTAAGTTTGGTGTGTTCAAAACAAAGCAGTCATTGTCTTCATTGTATTCAGCTTGTGTTTGTAACCCACCAACATTTGAGCCGTGTGTCAGCTCAGTCATACCGAAACAACCAAAGAACTTGGAGCAATTCACCCCCCCTTTGTCTACTATCCATTTCTGAATTTGCTCAGATGTACCCATAGCCCTGACAGTGTGCATAAAGAGCCCATAGTGGACACCTAATCTGGTATAAGTGGCACCGTCAAAGATACCAAGCAAGGAAAAGCGCTTGATGAAAGTCTCCTCGTCGTCCATGATGAGAAAGGGAGAAATCCTTGCAATTCTTTTAAAGGAGATCTCACGCTGCTCCTTCCAGGAGAGATCATACAGCGGAATCTTAAATACTGGGTCCCTTTCAAACTGCAGCATCATCTTCTCTAACATTGCTGTTTGCTCTTCACCGTTGTCAAGGAAATACGTCAGTTCTCTTGTATTGAAGGAGCACTGCGCACGTTCGGCCTGCATCTCCTCGATCGACATCTTTTATTGGCTCTGTTTCTCAGCTAATCACAGCTCATAGCTTGATCTTCTTGAGCATCCCTGCTGAGCCTTTTATACTTGTGGCGGACTTCCGTTCTTTACCCCATGGTCTGGGTTTGCCCTCGGCTAAAGGAAAAAAAGGGCGACGAACAAGGAGGGAAAGAACACACAAAATGAAATAATTTGTTGGGTGACACCGTGACTTTTACTGGTTCCTGATACTGGGGTTTTCTGTGTGAATACTTTCAGGCTCGGTTGATTGAAGCTTGCCCCCTCTCACATCATTTTGTCGTCGGCCAATCAGTGAAAACAAACAGAGGACATTATGAGGGTCACCAGAGTTCTGTGGAAGAACTTCGTAGCACAGACAACATATAACGTCAAGAGACATGACTTGCAGTCATCGTTGTCTACGTTGACATTCCAACCAGAAACGCTGGTATGCTTCGCTACACATGGCCTGATCCCGCAGATAGTAGAAGATTCGACAAAGATACAGGAGAAATTTCCTTCTTTGTCTGTCCTTATCGCTTCCACACCTCAACTCAGGGGTGTTGAATGTTTCAGTGAGCTCTGGCTGCCGTCGCAACTGGCTGTCAAGAGCTTTAAAGAGCTTCAACCTTCGAGCTCCTCACAATGGGATATCAACGAGACAGAACTGGACTTACAACTGAAAGACACGAACTTGAAGCTCTATCCTGAGGGTGGATATTTCGAGCAAACAAACTCCTTCTCCTGGTTGAGTCTATCCCAGGGGTTACACTCCCCAATACAGCATTTTGAGCAACTCGGCATAAGTATCCCTTTATCTATGAAACAAGTTGGTCATTATCACAATCTAAAGCCGCTTCATGAGGGCTCGTTCGCTGTAACCAAGAGTGATGCGAATGTCTTGTTTGAACTCAATGGTAGCGGTGCTTGCCAACTCTTAATTGACCTTCTGAAAGATCATAATCCTAACTTTGACGCATATGCGAAGGTCATCGACCCTGATGGATCAGGAAAGATATATCACATTACTGCTGGGAGTCCATTGTATCAAGGTGGTAGAGCACCTATAGTATTGAGCAACGCCGATTTAACTAATGCAGTAAGTGCAGAATTGTTCATAATGGATCCAGACAATGCAAAGAGGTTTTCTATAACAGACGGACTCGTCCTGGAATCTGGTGATCTTGAAAGAGTAGATCTTCTTGAGATTGAAGATGATACTTTATATAAAGATCATATCTACTTTGGAAGTGAAAAGGGATACAAGGTAAATGAAATAATGCACTCGTCTCTGAACGAAACAGTTCAATTTCACTTCATGGACCATGAGTGAAATAGCGATGTTGGGAACAATTCCACCTTAATCTTTCACTATATACTGCTGTGTCTAAGATGTTATTTATTGTTCATGATATTGTATACTGAGTATTCTAATATGAACGTTATACCGAACAAGCCGAGAGCTAACTAGGATTCATAAGAACTTTAGGAGCTTAAAAGTCCTATAAAATCCGATATAGTGTAACGGCTAGCACGGTTCGCTTTCACCGAGCAGACCCGGGTTCGACTCCCGGTATCGGAGTTTTTTTACTACTAAAGTCGTCCATCACGTCGTTGCTCATGACATTATTGTTATTCTGCTAGCTACGCGCAACATTATAGAATATATATATGATGACCAATGACCATGCAGTATGCCGTCCGCATGATGCCATATATGCGCAGAATTTTTTCGACATCCATATATATAATTATAATATTTGGTTATGACTATAATTTATACCTTTATAACGAGTTCCGAGATCTATAAAGATGTTGTATTCACTGTGTGAGCCCACGGATTTACCCGAAACCATATTTGCTTACTGTCCGTCATGTAAGCATTCTCTTGAGAGTGTGATGCACACAAAGGTGTTGCTGAATCTTGATTCTTGTAGCGCAGGTAAAACCCAAGGGGATTATAGACTGATTGCTGCAAATGTTAGGGATGTAAATTACCCAATGACATCCATGTGACGGGTAATATTGTGTTGATTACCAAGTGACATTTGCGGGTGTCATGCGATTATGCGTTGTATTGTTATCGGGTATTCTTCCTCAATATTTGTGTATCCCCATAATTCAACGTGACACTTGACATTGTCACACCTGTGTCATTAGTGTCTTCTTCTCATCTTTAGCTTGCCTACTTTGTGAAGCTTTTATCAATTTTTCCTTTTGATTTAAGTCCTTCTTAAGAATTACGAAGTTGACAACCAAATCTCCAGAAAGAATGGCGCAAATATCTTTTTAAATTGATATCTAGGATACAGAACTACTGACTACGATGCTTCATTGTACGACGTGTTCAGATATCTGTATAAGTAAAAGCGTTGCAAAACCTAAGTACAAAAGCAACGGGAAGATAGAGAAGCGATCGACTGATCATACTACAAGAGGACCCAAATACTACAATGACTTTGCAGTATAATGTGAGATATACACATATATCTATGTGATTGCCTTTGCAAGCAGCGAGAGCTGAATCTGTTATAGGTTAGTGTAGCTGTCTCTGATCTAGTACAAAGTGATCGAATCTTGGATAACAGGCAAGCGTTGGAATCAACGACAAAGCATCAAAGTGAACATTGCGTGTATAAAAAATGTGCAAACGGAGTAAGCTATCTGATCTAATCTTCGGTGCCCTATCAGCTCTTGCTGATAGCTTGATCTCCAGAGTTTTCAGCTTCGGGAAATCATTCAGTACATCTTTGATATACATGATTAGTTTCTCAAGTTTCACAAATCGCAGTTGGTATAGATGCACAATAACGTAGCATAAACTTAGCGATCGTATATCTGAAAGAAACAGCCAGTCAGTAGGATCAACTGAATCATTTGTCAATAGTGCTCTCCCTTCTTTGATGATTACTTGAGACAGCTTTGGGGTATATAGCCTCTTTATTGATGGAATACTTCCAGTGCATATAATATCCAACGATCTTGATGTTCGTGCTCGGATATTGCTAATGATCTTTTTCTCTTCACTTTGTGCCATCAATAAGCTGAGGAAAAATCCTTCGAAGTTTAACTCCTCCACGCCTCGCACTTGTCCAACATCGAGCCATTAAACATCTATAAGTTGCAATCTCAGGACCATGCCCTCACCAAATAAACCAGGTATGCGCATTTGGCGCAATTTGATAAACGTGGGACGATCCCATGTGAAATTTATCATGTCTAACAAATCTCTGGTGCAGTCCACAAGAGAAAGTCTTTCAACAGCTTGGAGCTCTAAGAAGGTGGCACTTGGTTTCACAAAAGTGCAATTTTCCAATTCGAGGATACTCAGATGCTTGAACTTGAGCCTGGATGGGTCAATGTTCACATCTTGGACGATGACCCCGGCACAATGAGAAATTGTAACCATCCAACGAAGAGAAGAATTATTGAGAAACTCTGTCAATTTCAGTTTCAAATCCTGCTGTTGGTCTTCAGAGGTAATTTCCAGCCCTGATATAACGACGTGATTGATGGACTTTGAGAACAAATTTATGCCTTCGTCCAGATAAAAAGACTTGAATGATAATATGTAGTCCAACTTTATCATGCAATGATTGTTCTTGAGATGGTCCAACTTGTTGATCATCTTTATCCCACCAGGTTTTATGGCGGTGGGACTATCCACAACATATTGTACCACACCGGGAAGATCGATGTCCATTATTTTAATCAGTCTTTCGAGAGATTCACCATCCATATGGGACATAACTTTGATCTGTATCTCCATGGGGAGGTCTGTGAACTTGGGTGGGGGCTTCCTCATCACATGAAACCCTTCATAAAAAAGTATTCTCGGTGCTGAGAGTTGTTCCAAATACTGCAATTTCGAGTTACTGAGTGGTTTTCGGTAAGTCAGTTGTCAGTTGGATTCTAGTAGCTCCATCTTGAGACAAAAATATGTTTCCATTTGGTCCTAGTTGAATTAGTCGGCCTTGGGGACCTGTACTTCTTGTCACGATGTCAATGGAGAAACAGGAGGTGAAATGGAAGTATAGAAGGATTTAGGATAAATCTGTGTATTATCTTATTTCGAGCCATTATGAGTTGTTATGAGTGAAAAGCCTCTGTAGTCAGTAGCCGTCCTGAGAAGTGAGAAGATATTCTTAATTCAAATTTCACTTATGAACGGAGGCAAAAGCGAATTATAATGTATATTTGTCTGCAATGTGCATGTCCTGTTGTTGTTGTCGTCGTCATAATTGCTGTGGTGATGGTGGTGTCTGGAGATCTGCCCTTAGCTTTGGGTAGCATTAAAGCGCATATTATATATATAACCAGGTGGGATCGGTGGGATCTGGCACAGTTCAGTAGTCTAAGACTCTTAAGGCTTCTAAAACATATATCTGAAATGAATATCCAGATGCTACATCCTATGAAAGGACGACCTCTAAGGTCCCATACTCCTAATCATCTCTCCCTCGCGCGAGCTGCCTTTTGCCTTTGTGTCCTTCTTTGCGTCTGTCTTTGTGTCACTCGCTTCCCACAAATCATCACGATTAACTCTGAGGCTCTGTCATATCTGACAATCATGAGCGTATCGTTATGAAATCATCTCGAGCTCTGAATGTTTTGCAGTAGAGAAAACACTTCTGGTAGACCGATTGTCTCTGCTACAGATCCAGATGTTGTCCCACAGGCAGCGGATACAGGTGTTGTTGTTCAAGGTACGCGATGATCCAGACGTTGGACCACAGAAGATGGTTGGACCACAGAAGATTGTTGTCCCACAGGTACTTCATGATCCAGACGTTGTCCCACGGCCACAGGTGGTTGCGGTGCCAGAAGAACATGATTTCTCATTGGAAGTCCTTGTGGTCATGGCTATAGTGGTATATACCTATATCGCAACGGCGATGTCACAGCCGTTTGAGAGCTTATGCTTCAAGTACAGATTGGGGTCATGATCGGTGGTTTTTGTTGGCTTATGAGTACTACTGTTACTATGGTGGCATAGGAACAATGGTGATAGACGTTTACTGAACAGAGCCTTGAGACAAATAAGAGGTATAGGAGGTTTGTGACTGTGATCAGTTAATTTGAAGCCCATACGTATATGAAGGAATTATAAAACAATCGCTATTTGTGAAGCCGAAGAACATATTGAGAGTCTCTCGCGCCAAAATCCAATGCATAAGAACCCCCCATTAGCCACATCCAAAATCGAATGGCCTTCAACATCGACCTCTAACTTTGAATCAGGGTTGGCATCTTGTAAGAGGGAATCATTCTACAAAAACGTTTCTTGATCGCCAGCGTTGTCAATTCATCCTTGCGCAGTGGAATCGACAATCTCCTTGACAATAAGATTAATACTTTGAGGAGAACAACGAAGTTGATAGGTATCGGTATTGAGCAGCTGTGAGATCTGCTTCTGCGGTTTGGCACATGATTCCCTGATCAGTAACTCGAGAGTAATGAGCAAGGGTTTGCGTTGTTCGCTGCGTTATCAGCGCAAAAGACCGCAAGTCGTTCCTGAACATCGCCTTGTTCTAATGATTCAAAGATCTAATGAGCAAAGGCTCGTTGGCATCATGTCCTTCATTGAGCAGACGATAAGTCTTTATGAAACAACAGAAAGAACGAGTAAACATTTATAGACTCTAGGTAACCGTACCAGTGTTCTCCCAAGTTCCTCATTGCCTGGAATGTGCTAGTTGTTCAGAGTGTGCTATATCATGTCATAAAATTTTAAGACTCTAAAGTAAACTAAATTGAGTACGATGTCTCCACACAGATCCAGAGTCAGGGAATGGACGTGCGTCAGTCAACAGATTCTTTCTGATTTTCTCAAGATCCTCATGCGAAAAGCCGAGTTTATCCCTGCAATACCCTTCGATACCACCATAGTTTCTATTAAACATATGAATCGTGCTGATCATACTCTCATACTTTGAGCTCACCAAGTTTTCAAACATTTCTTCATCAGTCAGATTCATCTCCATCTGTTCGAACAACTTACTGGCTTCTCCTTTCTCTGCATGCAACCTCTTCTGGAACCCTTCTTTCATATGCTTGAACTCTTTGAGCAATTGTGCATGGTTTGGACGAAGACCAATCGTGGTGAGTTCATACTCCTTTGCAATAACATGAGAATCAACGCCCAAGATCAGCAGAATTAGCATCGTCATGACCCCAGTACGATCCTTTCCTGCGGTGCAGTTATATGAGATAGCTGTATTTGGATTGTCACGCAAGAAGATAAGGACAAATTTGAATGCCTCAGAACCATGTTCTAGCATGTTTTCGTAGACAAGCTTATATGTGTACCAAGACAGGAGTAAGTTTCTGTAACGAAGAGCAATAGCCTGTGGTGACATATCAAGTGAACGGAAAACAGGTCTATTTTGGACATCAATTCCATCAATTACCAATCCACCAGCCTTCTCAAACTCACCAACTGATCTGAAATCAAACATTGCCTTCACCCCAAGCTCTCTCAATTGGTCCTTACCATATTCGGTAACATTTGAAGTATTTGCACACCTGTAGATGAGGCCAGCCTTGACGTAATATTTGTTATTAGAAGTTCTCCAACCACCAATATCCCTGAAGTTGGCAATGCCTTCAATGTTTCTCCATCTCGGAAAGCTATAGATCTTCTTTGTAGATTCTCTAAATCTAGAGACATCCTTGGAGGTATGTAGCCAGTTAATGATTTCTCTAGTCACTCGATAATTCCAGTTGACCATGCCTCTCTTGGTCAATGGAAGATTGTCTGGATTGTGAATTATCTTGTTCTCATCGGTGATCACTGTGGTACCATAATAATTGTGATCAGCATATGGCACAAAGGTCAGTTGATGCCTTGATCCCAGTAGGTTGGCGAAGAACGTCGAATCCTCAATAGGGACTATATGATCATTCAAGCCGTAAAGACTCAGTACTTGGATATCTTCATCTAAATACTTGATAAGACTCAAATCTTGACGAGCGAGATCCTCAACCTCCTCTGGAGCTATTCTGATGTCTTGGTACTTACCGTACCTATATTGATTCAAGACAACATCTTTCCCATTGTGGTTACCAAACTTCAAGAGTAAGCTCGACTGATATCTTGAGGCACAGTTGACCAAGTGTGGGACATATTGCGATGAAAGATTCTTATCTTGCTTCTTCTGTTGTTCATTAGCCCATTGGAACATGGCAACACCTCCTCTAGAATGGCCAATCATAACGTATGGTACAAGGTCAATACCGATCTCTGGGGATTTGAACCCATGCTTGAAGATGTCATATACTATCTCAATGTCCACTACATCTTGAGAGACCTTACGTCCTTCGTCAAAAGATTCGTTACCCTGTGAGTCACCACACCCTCTGAAGTCGAATCTGAAAGAGTAGAACCCCAACTTCGATGCGAGCTCTTTTGCACAGATTGCCTGGTAACAGTAGTTCTTGTGCCCTCCTTTTCCGTGCAGTAAGATAGCAAGCTTATGCGTAGGAGGATAGTGCTCCTCCGAGGAGGTCGGGTTCAATTCAAGCTCTTTCTGATCTTTTAGTGCAGTTGGGGGAACCGTCAGTATACCAACAATACCAGGCCCATGTATTTTTGAGCTTGGGACGCTGATAGACAACAACTTCTCATTTGGGCCAAGTACATAATTGGTACAGATTTCAGGAGGCAAAAGCTTGACCTGTGGTTCCATCACGGGCTCTACTCCTGGCTTTACGGTGGTTGATCTTGTTGGGAAGAGTCAAGCCTTTTTAAACGTGTTCGTGGGATCCCCCGCGTTGAAGGACCGGCCTCGGCAGCTCGGTTTCTCTACAAGGAAACTTCGTTTAATGTGACATATGCTTATCAGAATTGCTTTAATGGATAAAAAGGAGAGAAAAATCAGCTGTTGAGCCATTCCTCTCGGACTATCTCTTGCATGGTCGGTCTCTTGCGGATATCACGCTGTAAGATACGCTTTATAAGGGCAAGACAGCCCTCGCTGGTAACAAAGGGGATACGTAGCTCACCTTCCATAATCTCATCAACGTTATAAAACGGATTCTCCTTGTACACCAAAGTATAAAGAAGGATACCCAGGGACCATACATCTTGCGGTTTGCCTTCATAGGACTGACCGTTAAGCACTTCAGGTGCTGCGTAATCCAACGTACCGACGAAAACGTCGAAGGGGCCCTGCTTAATGTAAGCGGCAGAACCAAAATCAATGAGCTTAATCACACCATTTGTATCAATGATTAAGTTTTCATCTTTGATATCTCTATGGACGACGCCGTTGTTATGAAGGTGATTGATGGCACTGATACATTGCTTGATTATCGATTTGCATTCAAACTCACTCATGTTCTTCTTCAGTTCAATGAGATCAAAAAGATCAATTGCAGGCGTCGGAAACCCATGTGGCGGAAGTTCAATGTAATAATAGTCATCATCTTCGAAGAAATCGATAAGCCTCATGATATTTGGGTGTGGATTATTGTTTAGAGTGGACATGATCTGGATCTCAGATGGAATTGTTCCCAGCTTACGATCCCTGACCCATGTATCAACCAAGATACGCTCCTTGATGATAAGCTTAATTACAACTTTATAGTTTGGATCCTCTTTGTTCTTAGCCAAAATGACGCGACCATAGGCACCTTGGCCCATGTTCTTGATTACATCAAACTCCTTGATGCTTTTCTCACGTCGCTTTGAACCAATTACTCGAGGGTAGTGCTTCGAAGTGTTCTTGCTTCTCTCAATGGCATCATTTTCAATCTTCAAGAGCGTGAGCTCATCAAGTTGCTGATCCAAGACTTTGTATTTGGTAAGGTCCATGACAATACTATCTGGTGTAGATGGAGCCATGCTCTTTATGTCGACCTCGCTATGCTCAGTAGTGGAAGCAGTTGAGCTTTGCGCCGGAGACGATCTTAAACTTGATGACCTTGAGATGCTCTGAACCTCATTTTCATTGAAAATAGAAAGCTGGGATGGATGCTCCATTTCAGAATCACCATTTTCACTGCGAGGAGTTGCCACAACAACATTCTTGTCATTATCAGAACCCTCAGACAAAGTCTCAAATCCCACTTTGGTACGCAATCTGCTTCCGTAGACAGTTCTGGAATGAGTGACCCAAAGGACCAAAGTACTTCCATCTGAGCATCTCAGTTGAACATCAATCTTGATGATGGATCCATCTTTGTGACAACCATCAATACCGAATGATGTCAAGAATCCATCCTCGCCTTTATTTTCTGTGATGGCATTTATCTGGCGGAAGAAATGTTCAGTAAGTACCAATCCGGGCACAATCTTCAAAGCGGACATGTTCATACGTACATAGGTCATGATATTTGTGAAATTTGGAATCACTTTGACGATAGGCTCATTCGTCAATTCCTTCTCGTCATATCCAAAGAGATTCTTCCCTATGGAATCGTTCAAAGAAAGAACTCTATGAGTTGAAGCGGAAACGATAAAGACTCCAGCGATATACGGCATAGAGTGAATTCTCAACTTTACCCGGCCTTCATTTTCATCCAGTACCTTTGAAGTGATTGCACATGGGATGTTAAATCCATTCTTCTTAACAGTGAAATATCTCTGATCATTCACCACTTGTGCTTCAAGTATTGCCAATGGGATACTTGAATTCTGGGTCTTAGCTTTATCGGTGGCTTTGGAAAACTTCTCAACAAGATCATTCACATACTTGTAGTGGGACATATGGTTGAAGAAATTCCCCGAGATGGGCTTCGACGACTCAAGTTTATGTGAATCGACACTGAATATCAAATCGACAGAGTCACAGGGAACTTGATCAAACATACAAATGATCAGGTTTCCTTTCTTCTTGGCCCATAAACTTGCCCAGGTCACCTTGTTGCCTCTCTTAGCGATTGCCACCACCTCACCTGCAAATATTATATCCTTATTCGTGATGGAGTTAGCAATCAATCTATTTAGGACGAAATCACGAGCGTCAGCAGCGATAAGATCCAAAAGTGTCAATCTACGTAACGACGTTCTGGAGACGCCAAAGATCAAACAAGCGAGATCATTTGCAGCCTTCAAGTTCCATGGGTCATCTAGTTCACATGTGAAAACAGCCTGTGGCGAGGTGTTTCTCTGAGATACATTATGGAAAACTCTATCGTTCTTCGTTGGTGTTCTTCCGGTTTCACCAAGTGATGACAATGCCAGGGAGGAGGCACCCTTGTTCAAAGAAATGATAGGTGTTTGAACAATAGGTTCATAGAACGGCGTTGCTAGCGCATGTAACAACTGAGTCCTCAATTGAGATTCTGGATCAATGGACTTAGACTCTGCAGTGGATAACGACAAATCATGTAGATTCTTAGCAAGCATCGTTGGAGAAGTGTCACTCGATAATTTATCCTCTTGAAGAATACTTATTAGAGCCTGGAGGCCCATATTCATACTTTTATCTGTAGGTTGGGACATTCCTGATGACGAACCATTGAATAGTGCAGCAAGAGCGGCAGATGAGGCGTTTGAACGGATGTTAATCCCAGCAGCCATTTGGGTATCGGGAGGAATTTCATCAGCGGTCTCATTCTGGATTTCTGAGATAAATCTCGCAATATCCAAGTTCAAAGGAGACGAATGAGCCAATCCGGAATGTCTTTCATTCTTGTCATTCAGCAAGTCAGGTCTGTCTATAAGGATCTCCAATGATCTCTTCAGTATAGAAAGCCGCACCGCTAGTGAATTAGGAGATAGGTGGGCGTATGAGTAAGCATGCGTTGATTCTTTAGGGAATTTGAGAATCTCTGATGAGTTCAAAGACAGCTTGGAAATACCACCAGCGTTATAACCATGCTTCCCTCTTGACTGGGACCTCTGCACAGGAGATTTCTGTAATGTAGACCTCTGGAGCGGCGACACGTGTTGTGGTTGTGATGCTGGTCGTTTTACACTGTGCTTTGGCGTCATGTGAAGTTGTGATTCCTCTGGGGGTTCATCCTCATCGTTGAAGAGTAAGAACGTCTGCTTCCCCGTATGTGGTATGGGACTAGCCAACGTGCGTGTTGAATTAGCATCCTGAGTAGGTGTTCCCTGTTCATCTATCACGACCTCATCCTTAGATTCATCTTTGACCTTGATTCTTGGAGTTGGTGTTGGTGTTGGCGTTGGCGTTGGCGTTGATATCCGACTGGGCGTTGAACTGAGGTTCAGCGAGGTTGCCTTACCGTTGATGGGGCATGCGTATGGCATTATTACTCAAGATTTGTGTGACGATGTATGTATGTTGAATATAGAAGGGTGTATGCTCAATGTGTATTGGTATAATGGATGTGGCGGTTTGTCTTTTGTCTCTCTTCAGCCTTGTTGATAAAAGTTGACAGGAAAAGGTTTCTGGTTCGCTTTCCTCCTCAGTCATTAGGCCTTCATGGCCTGGTAGTTCATTTTCGTCAACCTCCTCTTGCTCTGAAAGCTCTGTAGGTCTCGTAACCTCGTCAAAGTTTTTGCGATTTCTTCGTGTTGAATAACCGT
>PPLH03000060.1:0-24552 GCA_003706445.3 Williopsis mrakii
GGATAGATTCTATCATTCCTACTATTTGTCGTTATCCTAAGCTGGAGGTTTTTTCTTTCAAAAATTGTGGATGTTCCTTCTTAACTAGGAGAAAAGTCGAAATCATAATTCATTGGATGAGATGGCGAACTTCCTGCAACTTAAAAGAGGTACATTGTGGCAAGTCGAGGCTTGAGTGCGATTATTGCTTTTGGGGATTTTTTGGGTTTTGAAGACACTAAGATACGATTTACCGCCTAATACCTATGCACTATGTAGTATGTACAGTGTGATGTGTTCTAACTCCGGGTTACCCCTTTTATATAATTGTAGCCTTTAAATACTAGCTTTTTATCTAGATGGAGGCCGCTCGCCCTAGAAAAAACTACCAGAAATTCTAAGACCGAAAAGGTCATAGCCCAGAAAGTAGCCTTCCTGCAGATCAGGAATATTCGACGGGCCACATCCGTGTTCCTTTTTCCATCTCGTTTTATGATTCATCGTTTGAAATTCCATTGCATGGACTCTTTAAGGTATAGATAGACTCTTGTCAATCCCGATTCCCTTTTTGAGTCCTAATTCGTAATTAATAATTCAAATTTCATCCCGTATGACATGTGAATTGTCGTTTTAGTCTTTATTGAGAGACGGATGCAATTCTGATCATTTCTTGTCGAATATTTCTAATGATCTTTGTGCTACACTATTCCCTTGTTGACCTTAAGGGAAATCAATTTGCCTGTTCCTGAAGGTTCATCGAACGCTTTTTCATGATTGGTAAGCCTAACAATGCTGAAAATTCTTTATGTACTCACTCTTCTAGCTGGAACTGATAGGAGATCTTGGTCACAACAGCGAGCTTCGGATAAGTCGTTCTTTTAGATTGCAAGAAAGAAGGTAAATCCACACCAGAGTATGCCGGTTACCTTGGCGCGCAAGATACTTCATGAACTCTTGTGAAAAATATTTTCTCATAATCCCATAGTTGTTGGTTGTGTTCCTTAATTGCTTTGACAAGAATATGACTGATAATTTCATCATATTGGTCTTTGGAGCAGCAATGCTTCTTTGGAGTTAAACCAATTCAGAGCATAAGAGGTCAGAACTGTACTTCCCAGTCAATCGCTTTCTCAGTCCGATGACCAAGATCAAGAAGTTAGAACTATACAGTGTACACTGATGTTGACCGTCAGCATATCAGACTTCACCTCTGGATCAACAGACAAACCAAATGGCTCAAATTGTTGGTATCTACAAAGTTGTTGTACTTTGAAATCCTTTTCCCCATGAAGACAATTATTTCATCTATGATCCCTTAATAAGCAAAGTGGTATCTAGTTAATCGCCCAACTTTGTCTCACACACTATTCTGCTGAATGTGTAATCGCAACGGAATTATCTGGCTGTCATAAGTTGGGAGTTGCATATAATGATGTACATTTTCGGGTCTAACACCCGAGAATTTGCGATGTGGTCTTCCCTTAGTTGCTTCATATGGAATCCTAGTGATCGCACTCCCATTGACGACTCGCCAGCAGCTATTACTGGTAAGGTCACCATCATGGTGTTTTAAGTAGCTGGCCTTTAAAATATATACATTTGGCAGGCTTAAGGCAACGATGTGTATTTAAAGGAAGAAGAACAGGTCAGTTCTTCTCTAATCGATGCATTTATCCCCAACAGGCACATTATTTTCGACTTAGCTAAGTTCTCCCTACTCTATACATCTGTAGGAGCGTACATATAACCCTGTGTTAATGTTGCAACATGTATCTCTAGGACAGCACATCATTGTTGAATTACCCGTGCATCCTGATCCTTCCAAGTTCCCAGATAATAACGTACACTTATTGCCCATTGCTCTCCTCTGTAACCATCCAGTTAATATTAGAACCTGTACCGATACAGGTATTCCAATTCTGTTTCCAATCACAGCTGCCGGAAGTTGGGTCGCTGTTCTCACACATAACTATGTTCACATATTATTACGTCTCTCCAGGGCACTACTCTTAGAATGAACTGTTGTATAAGGCAAAGCTGATGAAGTGGCTACTAAAGAGCATGTCAAACCCTAAGCCAGGGAGACTTTCATGTCAATAACAAATTTTAATCACAAAGAGAGCAAAAGTTCGAGCAAAAGTAGGTGAGAAGGAGGTTTATCACGAACGTCCCGACTCCATGGTGATCTGTATGTCTTTATATATCCTGACGAGCAAAGAAAGACGAATTCTGCTTCTGAGAAACTCATAAATGATACCCTCAGCTTCTGACGGGTAAACACAAGCAATCAGAGTCATGGAACAGTTCGAATCCCTGAGAACACTAACTTCATGAGCTGGGCTCAATAACGCGCCTTTATTTTGTTGGAGGGTGCCTAAACGAGATAATTTGGCTACTACATACAGGATTCGAACCCAGGAAAGCCTTGCTGGGGAACCGTAAAAATTTGGCAGATCCCTATACATTTCAAGTGAATACTCATCCTCACATTCCGACTCATAGTCATAGAACAGAGACTCAACGATGCTGAGACTACGAGCTCTGAAACCATTGGTTTCAAAGTACCGTCTCTACTCCACGTTACCCACTTCTAAGCTTTCAAGCCTCCAAAACAGCAGTGCCTTGGAAGAATATAATGCATTTCTCGAACAGCCTGACTTACAGACATCACCAGAAGTTGTTGAGTCACTTTTTGAAAAAGTGTATCAGGATTCCAGACTACAAGATCATGAGAAGGCGGTGTTACATAATACTGTGCTATCTAAGCTCTTGCCGTATGATTCCAGTTTGAGCAGTATTCATCTGAGATCACTGAACAACCTTGGACATCAGATGTCCGTTGATGCATTGGAGCAGGTCATTCTGCACAACAAGGGGCGCGTTGATTCAAGCTGGGAGATATTTTACAGATGGCTAACTTCTATGGAGGGAGTTGAGAAGCTGGAATTACAAGCTGTACTGGAAAAAGTACTGGAAAAAGTAGTTCATGGTGATCCAAGTGAGCAAGAAGACGGGTATCAGATGAATGGAGAGTCCCTTGGGAGAGCAGTTTGGATCTTGAAGAACTTAGAACAAATTGATAATGAAATACATGAGCTGGTACTTCAACAGTGTCTCAAGGCTGGTGAATGGAGTCTTGTTAATGTGCTTGGAGTTCATACTCTTGGTGATATTGCAAAGTTGAAACTGAACGACGAGCAATTGTTGATGATGTGGTCGATGTTGAAAGATCATGCTATTTCTGAGACCGATGTTGTGGAATATTCTAGTACCTTGGAGAGATTATTGATTATTCTATCAAAGATGGTCAGTTGTGTAACACCATCCACGAATGAAACCATCAAGTCGCTAAGCAATAGATTCCCATCGTTGGGCGTTGAAACTCAAGATGCTTCTCTTTCCACTATTGAGGAGCTTATGAACCACTTGAAACCATTCCTCGACTCATCCATTCCTTGCCTAAAGCTACGCCAAACGGTGCTCAAATGTCAAGGTATCCACCTCTCCAACTTCTCCAAGTCCTTGGAACTCTACCATCAATATATCGTCTGCGATAAGTTAAATGTTGATCTATACATGATTACAATGATGCAGATTGCATGCTATCATGCTGTCCAACAGGACTCTATGATGTATCTAACAATTGCAGAATCGTTGATTCCGCAGCCAATCCCTGTCAAGTGTCTACAGGCGCAGATCTTGGCTAGGTCTGTGTTCAACGTTGATGACTCCCTAGTAATCTACAATGAATACATCGGAAAAGTCTCAAAGGAGAACAGCAAAAGTGGATACTCACAGAGTGGATTACTCTCTGAGAGTTTGATTCTCGCTTTCCTCACTAATGAACAGAGAGAGTTCGCATATGTCATTAGAGAAGGTGCAATTGCTAATGGGTTGATAGCTGGGGAAACGGCACAGGGAAGATTGAAACCCTATTTCAGACGATATGGTGAAATTCTTGGCGAAGAAGAGAACAGTGATGACCACAAGGAGCTTTTCAAGAAGGAAATCCTCACCGCACTGGAAAATCTGTAAATAAGTCATTAAAGCAGTTATCTTTTAACAGATTAGGAAATATTCGCGAGTTAGTCCAATTCTACCACAAAAGTGAACAACGAATGATTTTGTAACTAGCAACAGAAATGATCAACAGATTCACGTGTAACAGGGAAATAGCTAGTCAATGTCCAACCTTTTGAACACCATCCGTCCCTATGTCGAGGGGCCTATAAGTTTCCAGGGACAGAAGCACATGAGGGACCTCTCGCTGTTGATCCTGAACCTTGGTGGCCTCGTAAGCTTCCTAACTGGATTCTTTGCACAAGATGTTTCCTACACTGCTTATTCATTTGGAGCTTTTGTACTGGTGGCCCTGTTAGTTGTCGTTCCTCCATGGCCTATGAACAAGAAGGAAGAGTTGAAATGGTTTGAGCCAAAAGTTGCTGACTTTTTGAAAAATTGATATTGTCATCTGGACCTTGAGATTTATTGAAGATACTTTTTCTAACCGCTAGATATATCCACATGCCAGTAAATTGTGTTTTTCAATGTCGCTATCATCGATATTGTGATTTGTCCTATTGCTATAGAAGGCAGAGCTGTCCAGTTGCACCAGTTACACCGCTCAAACCATTATGAACGGTTCTGGAACTCGAAACACGTATCTTGCGATGTTGACTAACAAATGTACAACTAATGTAACCCATTAACCGTCTTCTTCATATAAAAAGTGTTCGATCGGATCGCAATGGCCCTTCTCGAGATTTCGGATTTTCCTCCCCGGATTATTTTTCCCCACAAAAAAGCTTATAAAAATATGCTTCGATCTTGAAAGTCTTTCACTCCTGTCGTGTATTCTTCTCTGTAGCTGAAAAAAACTTTTTAAATGTCTTACTTCGGTTTGGATTTGTCCACTCAGCAGTTGAAGCTGCTGATTACGGATGGTCAATTGCGAGTTACCGATTCGTATTCACTGGAGTTTGAGAAGGATCTGCCTAAGTACGAGACAAAAAAGGGTGTTTACACCAACGACGAAACCGGTGAAATCGTTGCACCTGTTGCCATGTGGATCGAGGCGTTGGATACAGTTTTGGACAAGATGAAGCAGGACGGTGTCGACTTCTCGAAAGTTAAGGGTATCTCTGGTTCCTGCCAACAGCACGGATCTGTGTTCTGGTCAGATAGAGCTAATGACACATTACGATTCTTGGATCCTGGAAAGAGCTTGAAAGAGCAGATAACAGAGGAGTGCTTTTCTTCTCAAACCTCTCCAAACTGGCAGGACCATTCCACAGGAGAAGAGATTAAAGTGTTTGAGGACTATGTGGGAGGTGCTGATTCGCTGGCTCAATTGACAGGTTCAAGAGCCCATTATAGGTTTACCGGCCCGCAGATTAGAAAGATGCTGAAAGAGAGACCAGACGTTTACGAGAAGACATCGAGAATCAGTTTAGTTTCTAGTTTCCTCGCCTCTCTGTTCTCAGGTTCCATCGCTGACTTGGAAGAAGCAGATGCTTGCGGTATGAACCTGTATGACATTAAGCAAAAGGATTGGAATGAAGAGCTGTTGGCGGTCTGCTCTATCTCTCACGAGAAAGATGGACTCAGAGATGATTCAAAACGAGAGGAGGCAATCAGCCAATTAAAGTCTAAGTTAGGTACCACGTCTCCGGCAGGGTACAACCACATCTCCAAGATTTCTCCATACTTCGTCTCAAGGTACGGATTTACACCAGAATGTCATATATACTCATTCACAGGAGACAATTTGGCCACCATTATATCCCTCCCATTGAGTGAAGACGAAATCCTCATTTCATTGGGTACTTCCACCACCGTTCTATTGGTGACGAAGCATTATGTCCCATCTTCAAGTTATCACACTTTCATACATCCAACTATTCCGGATAGTTATATGGGTATGATCTGCTATTGTAATGGTTCTTTGGCGCGTGAGAAAGTCAGAGATGCGCTAAACGCCAAATTTGATAAGCCAAAGCACGATTGGGCTCTGTTTGATCAATTGGTCTCAAGTTCTCAGTTTGATAACCAATTGGGTGTCTACTTTCCACTGGGTGAGATTGTTCCAAATCGTAAGGCCCAAACATTGAGAGCGAGATTAGTAAATGACAAACTTGAGATTGTTGAATCATGGGAGGAAGAAATCGATGCTCAGACTATCGTTGAATCACAAGCACTATCTTGTCGTGCCCGTGCTGCACCAATGCTCAACGTGAAAAATCCAACAGTCTTAGAGATCGAAGATCTGGAGTTTGATGAGAAGGTCATTTCTAAGGAACATCTTTCTCAGCGTCCACATAAAGTTGTGTTTGTTGGTGGTGCTTCAAAGAATAGGGCTATCGTAACCAAATTTGCAGAAATCTTAGGAGGCGAAAGTTATAGATTTGATAATCCGAATGCGTGTGCCCTGGGTGGTGCTTTCAAGGCCTCTTGGAGTGTTGAATGCGAAAACGAAGGTGTAATTGGATTCCATGAGTACTTAGATAGCAAATTCGATGGCGGTATGGAGAAGATCAATGTTGATCCAATCATCTGGAGCCAATATGTTCCAGGTTTGAAGATATTGAAGGAGATGGAAGATACTTTGAAGACTTAAAAAGGTCAAAATCTCAGAGTTCAAGCACTGACATACAATAAACGAATGTATACGGGATCGGGTAAAATTAGATTTTCTAATAAATAATGAAAATGGATTAACATAGTGAACCGAGATTTCAATTAGAGGATTTCAAAGAAATCACGGAGCGTCGATTTCAAACTAATGGAAGGTTGAACAAAGAACGGAAGTAGAATAGAAGAAAGGAAGGAAGGACGCATAAAAAATGAGCAGCCAATCACAAAAACATAGCTATCACCAAAAGAGACATCAGAGAAGAAGTACCAACAAAGTTAGCTGAACCTTCAAAATTGGAAACAACTGGGGCAGTGGAAACTTTAGTAGTGGATGTAGCAACATTTATTGTGAAAACAGACTGGGTAGGATTGGTTCGAATAACCTGTGTTTCAGAGGAATTGAATTGCGACGTTCCATTAGAAATGGGTTCCTCTGGTGATAGAGATGTGAAAGTACCTGTTAGAGTCGTTTTTGGAGTGTTTGTTGTTCCGGAAGAAGATGGAGTGTATACTAGAGATGGGGTCTCAAAAAGAGAAGTGTAAGTGGACGAGGTTTCAAGCGGAGTCTCAACCAGCGAAGTGTAAGTGGAAGGAGTCTGAAGTGGAGTCTCAGTGAGGGAAGTGTAAGTGGACGAGGTTTCAAATGGAGTCTCAACCAGCGAAGTGTAAGTGGACGAAGTTTCAAGCGGAGTCTCAACCAGCGAAGTGTAAGTGGAAGGAGTCTGAAGTGGAGTCTCAGTGAGGGAAGTGTAAGTGGAAGGAGTCTGAAGTGGAGTCTCAGTGAGGGAAGTGTAAGTGGACGAGGTTTCAAATGGAGTCTCAACCAGCGAAGTGTAAGTGGAAGGAGTCTGAAGTGGAGTCTCAGTGAGGGAAGTGTAAGTGGACGAGGTTTCAAATGGAGTCTCAACCAGCGAAGTGTAAGTGGAAGGAGTCTGAAGTGGAGTCTCACTGAGGGAAACGCATAAGGAAGTAGTCCCAGTGACAGTAGAACCACCAGATAGGCTCGTAATGAGAGTAGAAGCACGACCTTCGAGAGTTGTAGTGTTTCGATATGGAGAACCAGAAGTGGGATGAGTAGAAGTAGAAAAGTAGGACTTATCCGAGATGAAACTTCTAGTGGTTGTAATTGAGGATGGCTCTGTTGCTCTGTTAGTACTTGTTGTTGGGGAAGGGGCAGCTCTGGTAGAACACAAGGTCACAATTGTCAAAATATCAGAAGTCGTCGCAGTTGAAACGATGGTTTGTGTCGGTGCAATGAGCATATACTGTTCATTTGATGGGATGGAAGACGCCGAAAATGAAAGCATATTATTTTCAGGATCAAGAATAATAGAGTTGGATGAGTCCTGGAAACTCGTGCCAGTCAATAAAAAGCTAACAGATGCCAAAGAAGCGTTAAATGAATCCACAGAAGGAAAGCTTGAAAGGCAGTCAGATGAATAGCGAGCAGATGGAGAAAGAGAAGTCAACTCAATAAACACAGCAGAAGTGGTCAGAGATGATATCAGGCGAGAAGAAATGGTAGGTGCATCAGTAACAAAAGGGTGTGATAGAGAAGAGCTGGCTGCGACAACAACAGCAGTAGATGAAGTTTCTTGCTCACCTGATGAAACGTAGTATTTTTGAATCGGATCAAGAGTAGCAAATATATCAGAAGCAGTCAAGGAATAAGTCAATGGAGAAGACGAAGTCGACATATAATCAACTATAGAAGAAGAAAACTCCAAAGATGAAGATAAACTCGACGAACCCATAACTGTCAAAGAGCTCATTAAAGAACCACCAGAAGGTTGATAGGAAGAGAGAGAGGTTGTATCAGAACTTGAAACAATTATCTCACTAGAAGAGAATGATGATAATATATTTTCAGAACTGGACATATCGCCTGATGAAGTTGGAAATGAGGCTTCACTAGAAGCCAAAGAAATCTCAGATAACGATAAAGACATTACAGAAGAAAAAGAATTCTCAACAGAAAATTGCTCAGAAGATATCACAGACTTTAAAACCTCAAGAGAAGATCTTACATGAAAGATCTCAATAAAAGACGATGAAGATTCCCTTTGCAAGGAAGAGGAGCAGCTTAATACTGATCTTGATGGTACAGAGTTCTCTTCTGATACTGAACAGACCGAGGAAACCGATGTTACTGTTGTCGCTGTTGATGATGATGATGAATATAATGCTAATACTGGATATGATACTAAGGACGATGATGGCTGCGACGATGATTTTGACCACATGAAATAAACAGAGCTAGAAGGATGTGAGGAAAAAGAATACATACCCGGTTGAGAAGAAACGTAAGAAGAATAACAAGAGGGACAGACGGTAGAAGCCGCAGCTGAAGATGTTGCAGAGGAAGTGAAAGTTGGGCTGTCAGAAGACCCAGAAGAACTTGAAGATTCAATGAAACTAGAACTTAGAGACCCAATAAAACTTGACTTCGAAGAAGAATATCCAGATGAGCTATAACGTGAAGAAGTTTCACTGGCATCGGAGGAAGAAGGTACAGAAACCCCTGATGATTGGACAGAAGAACTAGAAGAGGACTTGACAAAACTTGAACTGGAGCTGTCCAACGGAATAGCAGAAGCATTGGCGTCTCTCATGACAATATAGATGGTCTGACTGAAAGAATCAGAGAGTGAGCTATCACCACAGCTCAAGTCATATTGGATATTGTTCTTTAAACTCATATCAATTGTGGATTGGTATTGCCATGAAGTGAGAAAGATGCGGGCACCCGTAGGGATACCTTCAGCAAAGATGGTAACAGTGTTGGAGTTAGAATCACAGTTTGAGAAAACCGCGCCTGGGGCATCTTCTGGATATAACCAGGAGTTGAGACTGGTAGTATAATATGCTTGAATCAAGTCACAGTTGATACCGCCTTGACCTTCAACGCTCGCGCCATATTTGACAGTGATAAGACCAGACAGAATATCCCCACAAGCTGGAAAGAGAATGTAATTCTCAACGGAGTCGTGGCCAGTTGTATGAGCAAATTCATAAAGACCATCATTTGCTTCATGACCTGAAAAACTAATGGAAAGTGCTTCGTCGTTGAAGTTGATTGTGTTGACACCTGTGGTGAATGTTTTAGCAGCCTCCAATTCCACGGAGTGAGCAGAACCACCAACAGCAAAGAAAATAGTGAAAGAGATGGAACCAAACAAAGCGGAATACTGGTGAACATCGAGGAGCTCACAGTCCAACGAAGAGTAACTGAGTGTGTAAGCACCCTGATTGGCAGTACATTTGAAGACCTCAGTTCCATCACTGATGGTACCATAGAGCGTAGTCTCGGTACCCTGAAACTTGATGCGATAAACATTCTCCATGACATATGTGAATTTATAGCCTTCGTAGTTGTCAGAAGATGGGATATTGAAGTCCAGGTTCACAGTCCATGGGCTTTGAGGTTGGTTCGATCCGTCATTAGAAGAAATTGAATTCGTAGTCCAGATACTGCCAGCAAAAACAAGCTGCGCTAATGATGCAAACCGGAGAATGTAAAGGAAGCTGAACATTTCGAAGATAACAAAGCCTATATTGACATCAGCATGAAACCAGGTTGATACAAAGTGGAAAACGAAATGGTTAAATATCCATAACTTGATGTTGAAGCCGAGTCTACTTCTGCAGTAATAGTTACATGAAGTGTAACATCCTGCAGCACAACATGAAGCAGGTTTTACTTACTTGGGAAAACCTGCACGTCGTAGCCCAGAAGTGATACATTCAACAAACTCAGATGCGGTAAGAAAATATGTGACCTTGAGGTACCACAATGCAGGGAAGTCTCAAAGGAAAACGATTTCCTTACAGATTAAGATCTCTAGGGTTTACCACTCTATGTTGTCGAGTAGCGAGTGTATAACAACATATCTTTGACCGCTAAGGTCAACAGTCGATATAAAAGAAAATCTCTATCAGAAAGCCGACGGTTTATTATTTAGTACTGAAGTATATTAGTATATTAAGGTCTAAAGATAATCGTACATACTACCGACAAAGGCCGGCAGATCAGAAATCACAGTGTGGCAATACCTCAAGGCCATCATCGATGGTGTAGATTGGATACGCCGGTGAGCACCCAGACCAAAAATAAAGGGAAAGAAGAGCCTCAAGAAATGGTCTCGCATATCATGTTTCATGTAAAATTCAAAGCGAGCTTCAAAATATTCGAAGACGGTTTAAAGCTCCTTAGCCTCTTCTTTGGGGCTCGAAACTCAGTTTTGAAGTCATCGATTGGTGTCCCAAACAGGAACTTTTGTTGATGGTTCACTAGTTCGCGCCCGCCGGCTCGGTAGTTATCATGCAGCTCTCCTTCTTTCTGGCATCAAAGGGGTGACGGTATGGGAGTAAGTACTTCGTCTACGCGTTTTGAATCTTTGATATCCTTCATGCGCCTTGACTTCTAGAGCTGTTTCAAAGGACGTAGGAGAACTTGATTTCTTTCCTTATTGGCGTTCTTATGAGCCTAAGTTGTTACACGAATACTGATGCACCGAAATGTTAGGCTTCTATAATTGGAAATTTTATGAAACATATTATCTTGAACATTTAATTTACCCAATCGGAGCCAATCCTCTGTTTTCCAGTGTGAAACATCTGAAGAATTCAATTTTCCGAGTATATGAGATTCCTAGAGATACACTTTCGAACTACATCATGATGTCTGAAGCCCCAGGCAAATTGTTTAATATACTAAAAATATTGGCACAAATGACTTATGGCACCGCCAGAAAGCCCAACTTAATATTACTAGCCTGAGAATATAATAACTCAATCTCCACATTCACAAATGAGTTATGGTCCTAAAATATAATTAACATCTTTAATTAAAGATTCATAATATCAAGTATGTTTATTATTAATTATTTTCATATTTGTATCATTACAATAATATAATTAAAATTATATAAAATATATTAATTGTATGTTTAAATTTACGTCTATTAATAAAAATTCTTCTTCCTCTTTGAGATCTTTGTAAAGATGAAGGACTATTAATACCCATTTCTTGATGTTTTTCCTTTCGAACCGTAAATTAGATTTAATTCGGAATTACTCAACTATAACCTTCCATAAATGAAAAGAGCCCAAATTCCGTAGTAAAAAAAAGCAGTTCATATGTACTTTCATTTTAGGGCCGAAGCTTCAACTCTTGCTCAGTTTCATCTGGTCCCGTTACATGATCAATTGACAATTGCCAACGAAAAAAGAAATGAAAGGACTTCAAAGTCTGATTCTTCAAGTTGGTGCCCGTCTTGAAGAACGTCAATTCTATTATGGTCGAGCGATATCAAGGTAGCTTCAGCATACTCTCTTGCCTCAGAGAGGAATGTTTTGCGCAGATCCATAATTAGGATAAAGACTAGGGATTCAAGCGTCTTACAGAATCTTAGTGGATCATCTCATGGTGGCGCAGAAGTATGAGAGACTAGCCCACTAGATCACAGAACCCAACTCAATCGATACATACACAAAGAGGCAGCTCCAAGGGGTGCTCCTACCAGAGGAAAGAGAAGTCCGGTTAGAGACACGCCGACATCTGCACTTTGCATCCAACAAATACACCATGTGGTCATTATTATTCTATAGTTTCTCGAGATACGCGTAAGAATTCTGCGAGAGAGCCCTTTTTACCTTCTTTTCAGAAGAGGCTACCTGCAGGCCATCAAAATTGCCAGGTAAATGATACCTGAAACACTTCAATCGCAGATATAATCTTATCGCACGATGAAGAGCCCAACTGTCGATGTCTCCATAGAACCTCAGGAAAAAGAGGCTCAATCCCTGAGCACCACAGATGATAGGAACACCATCTGCTTCCCATATAGAAATATGAAGAGTTTTCTTAAAATTGGAAACTCCCCTGTCACAGGTTCCATATCGCGATGCAAAGAAATAGTCAAGCGTGAAAGCATTTTGGACTCCACGACAAGCAAGGGCTCCCAAAAGAAGATAAGCTTTAAGTCCTCAACGTTTCCGAAAGAATTGTAGCTATTGCTACTGACCTGAGTTTCATTTACTAAAACAGGTCGCATCGTTCGTATGGACCAGGTTTCTGCGTGCTTCCAGATCTCAACCCTCTTCAACTTTGGAGAAAAGAAATCTGTCAAGACAGGAACAAACTTCGAGAAACCTATCCTCAGATGATTTATCTGTGGAGACCTGAGTCTGGTGATGACCATGGCCTCCTTTTGATTTGATGGAGAATCTAGTTCGAGGACTGTGCCATTAAAAACTGAGTCTTCAATTCCACATCCTGTAACTCTCAGCTTTTCAGCACAAATAAAGAGGTTTTGAGGTACTCTTCTAGGGCCTATCACACGTTCACAATCTGTAATATGATTATTATTAGACTGGGATACACTTCCAGAGCACCAAAGAAGATGAAGAAGTCCGATCCCTGAGAAGCCAAGCTGTTCTGACCCTCCACAGACTTGACACCATTCAAGAATCAACTCACTGACATTACTGAAGAATGAGCGAGACACATCCCGCCTTCTCAGCCTTAACCGATCTGAATTGTTCAAATATAAATGCCTTGTCTTTTAGAGAAGGGAGGATTCATAATCCTCTCAAGCTCATTCTCCTGAAAAGTCGGCTCGTACTTGCTGTTGATTTTGACATTTGAGACACAAAAGATTATAGGATCCTACAACGCGCCTCATCATTAAATCAATATCCAACCCCTTAACTTTCCTAATAATGATGATATTAATTAAGATTTCTTTATGTCATGATCCCAGTCTTCAAGTCTGATAGTGCCAAGTTTGTTGTTTTTGATAATTGGAGGCTAATCTATGACGTACTGCACCAGGCCATTGAAGTCCGTTTCCAGTGCAGATATGAGCGATTCCAGGCTTTTGCGTCTCAGGAGAATCATTATTTTAACTAAGATCTCCAGAGGAAGCTCTCTGATCCAGGACATTCCTTCGATGGATGGAGGACTTTTCCAGAACGCAGAAAGATAAGACAGCATGACAGAGCGAGGTCAATACGCAAGAGCCTTTTCACTTGTGAAGATGAAGAAATTAAGGGAGGTTTCCTTCAGGATTTCAGTTATGACTGAAGAGAGTTAGGAGAATGCAGCAAGAAGAAGAAAACAAGATGGATGTCCCATTGCTGCAGAGGAAAACGACATGCGTGTGAATAGACGAAAAAGTCCGAAGCCCGGAGACCGTGAATATCTCTATTCTCTTAATCTCAAGCAGCGTGATCATTAGAGTTGGAAAGTAGTCCAAGAATTTGGGAAATGAAGATGGACTATCTGTGGACTCCTTGTGGACTACCTTGTCCATAAATAAAACGCTTCTTAGAGAAGTCGAACCAGCCGTGAGAGAGTTTCGTCTTGGTGAACAAATGCACCTCGAAGCTCTTGAACTTCAGGATTTAATTTCTCTATAATCAATTTCTAAGCTATAAGTTCCTATCTTATCTTGCTCAGTAAATTGTTCTGATATTTCCAAAGAGCCCTGTTACCTCTTCAAACGATGAAGACCTCAAAAAATGCTTCAGGATCATAACATCATGGATCCTCTCTGTTGATAATCTATGCCTTCTCAGTTGGTACACGTTACGAGTGATAGAGAAGACACGCTCAATTTCAGTAGATCCCATTGGAATGGATATAATGTCTTTTGCGAATCTGGCCAGTAATGGAAATTCATCTCTCGCTGATCTACAGAACGTTAGCGGACCATTATACTTTATGAGATTGTCTCGAAAGATCATCCCTTTCCATCTTTTGGAACAAGATTCCAAGTCATCCTTTGACGGAAAAGCCAAAAAAATATCCCCATAATTTTGACAACATTCTTTAAGAGCAAGTGAAATATCTACGCTGTGATACTGGAAATCTGAATCACTCCACAATTGCCCTCAATCGGCTTTATATTGGGGGTAATTGATGATATAATTAAAGGACTATTTTGGACTACTTTATGGACTCCCTCTTCCGGACTACAAAGGCCAGGTAGTCCTGTTTGTCGGACTACTTTCCAACTCTATTCCAGATATTGGAAGATAGCTCGAAAATCGAGTGAGGAGTTTCTGTGTAGTTTAAGTCGAGGTATGGTTACCACCAAACTAAAGCATTTAGTGGCAACCCCTACCTGAAAGGGTAATTTTCGCGCTGTTCTCCGTACCAAACTGCATGCGCCTCTTCTGTTTCTTATCGTCTCTCTTTTTACTCTTTTTTCAGATTGATGATTCTCTTCTGCCAGTTGAATTTTCTCAGTAAATCCTAGACTATCATACCGATTGTATTAGATTGTGGATGAATTTGGATTTGAAACCTTCCCCGTCTGTTACAAACAGCTATTGGAGTATGAGTATATTAGTAAATAGCGAAAGAGACATCTAACCTTATTTCACTGTGACCAAGTTGCCCTGTTATTCCTTTTCTAGGGAAGAAAGCCAGACTACCTCTTAAATTCTTTTCTCGGCAGCTGCTCATTTTCAACAACAGCTTCTAAAACAGAAGAACCCTCAAGAGACTCCCAAAAGAACAGAATTATGGATTCCATCATGGAATGTAGTATGTACATTCGGCGCAGAGAATGTCAATTTCTATGGTACGTTTCTAGAGGCTTGTTTTCATCGCATCCACTACCCTTTTCGCCTGCTGAGTCACCGAAGTTTAGACATTTGCTCGAGATCTATAACATAACTAACCAATCAAGAAACATGATTCAGAATCAACGAAGTGAAAGGAACTTGCATTTGAGGTTTAAATGTAAATAAAAGAAATTAGGTTCAGACGCGTTCATATCTCAACATTTGCAAATGTATCTTTGTTTGGGATGAGATTGAATACGCGTCCAGACCTCCTGGTTTTATTCGAAGCTATAGTAATGTGTATCTTATTTTTCAGTGACGGCATACAACTAAAATTAGAATGAATCGATTCCTTCTGGCATCTAACGGTCATTTCTGATATCTTCAAGGTCTTCGGCAGAAAAATAGTAATCATTCTATAAAGTTAGACACTTGAAACCTCTCTCGAATAATTTCCACAAAGAAATCACTTAGAAGTGCTTGCACTATAATTAATTTGCTAAAAAGCACAATTTCCGTTTATACTATAGACACTGATGGCAAACTGAGTAAATAAAAAGTAAACGCTCACCACCGAGGCGTGCTCAAAAGGCGAATGGTTAGTCATCTGGAAGAAAAGGCATTTCAACGCTCTAAACCTATCCACACCAGCTGATCAGAGTTTACTATCAAAGTACGACGAATCCACCTCAGAACTATATTGCTTGTGTTCAAGCACTATTAATACTACCTTTTCAGTTACCACTGGCATTAATTAGTTAATCAATCACTCTGTTAATCATTCCGCTTTGCTGTAACGACTAGTAACTGTCTTAGTAATGTTAGTATGAGCGCTTGTAAGAGCACAGTCGGAGCCCATAAAAGCCCGCTAGAGTTGTTGTAAGCACGCCAGCCTGACAAATACCACACTCAACCCCGCCAGGAGTATCAATTCCTTTGTTCCCAAGCAATGAATGACGAATTGAGATATGCACCGAATTACTAATGGCTCAGTACTCCAGGATTAGTTCAAGACCATAAATAGCAAACGAATATCCATCTGAGATATTCTGCAAATTACTCACTTAATCTTCTAAGCTTTATGATGACCAATCTCACTCAAATCAAAACAGTCTCACTCCCAAAATCTGGTGTGAATGTGTTCTACCGTGAACAGAGCCCTTCTGCCGATGCTCCAGTCTTTCTTCTTCTTCATGGCTTCCCTTCATCTTCTTTCCAGTACAGAAACCTTATCCCCTTTCTTGCTACAAAGTATCGTGTCATTGCTCCAGATCTGCCTGGTTTTGGATTCACGGAATCCCCTGCCGACTTCAAATATGTCTTTGAAAATTTGAGCAAGGTTGTCGAGGAGTTTATCGACGTGCTGGCAATATCCAAATTCATTGTATATATCTTTGATTACGGTGCTCCAACTGCCTTGCGACTTGCTACTCGTCGTCCTGAGTTGGTGAGCGCAGTTGTCAGCCAAAACGGCAATGCCTATGTGGAGGGTTTTGGAGGTGTGTGGGGCCCTATCCAAGAGCTATGGGAGAGCAAGAACTCACCGGAAGCAAGAGAGAAAGTCAAACAAGCATTGCTGACTTTGGAGGGAACTAAATTTCAGTATGAAGACGGTACTCCAGACCTTTCAAAAGTGGCTCCAGAATCCTACTACCTGGATTACGCACTAATGGAGCGTCCAGGAAATAAGGAAATCCAGCTTGATTTATTCAATGATTACCAAAGCAACATCACTGAGTATGAGAATTTTCATGAATACTTTCGCAAGTCTCAAGTTCCTCTGCTTGCAATCTGGGGTAAAAACGACAAGTTCTTCATCCCCCCAGGTGCTGAAGCGTACAAGAAAGATCTACCAAATGCTGTTATCAAGCTTCTGGACGCAGGCCATTTTGCAGTTGAAAGTCACACTGAGGTTATTGCTGAGGAAATTCTGTCATTCCTTGCCAACAATAATTTGTAGTCATTTCATAATTTGATTTCGGTATTATAATTTAAGTTTTTTCTACACGATAGCTAATTGTATAGGTTCTTCATCACTGTCCGACTGTGCATGCGCTTCCAGATCATCATCTTCGTTGCTGTCAATCATATGTCTATGTTTTTAGTTTTTTCTGTCGAGATCTCTAGTATGTTCAGTATTAATTGCGCTTGACGCAGTGCGCAAAACTGGTGCTGCCAGCTCATACAAGGTTCCCGTTCTGCTTGGATTAGAGTAACAGGATATTGCAATTTGCTGTTGTCCTAACCACGAAGCGGATGGCTTTGGACCTAAAGTCTGAAGGTCGGAATCTGCTGCTCAATATCTGCTACAGGAGAATCGCGAGTAGTTGATGCATGATGAATCATGGTCCATGTAGATGATGAGGATCATCATATGGTAGAGCTATATCTCTATTCGCAGGGAAACGACCAACATTAGTATAGTGCTCATTATCAGCACGGAAAAAATAACCACATAAATCTTCGCAGACTTTTGCCCAGAGCCAGCTCTAGGAACAAAAAGCTGTAGTTCGTCCGGTCATTAAGCAGACGATAAGTACCCTTCCTAAGTCTCTTTCTCTTTGTACCTTACATAAATATCAATTGCGAATGACCTAGAACATGCAACTAGAATAATGAGATCAATGGAGTTTAGCCAAATGGTAACTTAAGAGACTTAGAATCATCTCTAGACTCTTTTGATGTTTTCAAACTATTTAATGATTAATCTGTGATTTTGGTGCGCGAAGCTCTTCTATATTTTTAGCAAAACAAGACAAAATGTTAGCCAAATCTAAAGTTCTCACCCCAAGAATAGAATACTCATAATTACTACCGATTAAAAATATTGGTATCAATGAATTATATGTGTTGTTGAATATTAATCTTAATGAAATGTGAAAATTGTAGTCGAATCTTATCAAAAATTATCTAAATGAATAATAAAATTACTCCTGCTTTTTGGTTTTGAGAATCTTATCATCTCCTGGCTGGGCTTGGAAGATAGTGGTATCTTTTTCGTGTCTATCCCTGTGTGGCCCTTGGAACCATTTCTTGAAATCAAGGACGGATTTAAGACTCCAGACCTTAACTCTCATGATGTAATAACAGAGCAACATAGCAGCAAAGTTGAAGATGATGAAACACCAGAAGAAACCAAAGTTTCTCCATCTGTGGTGCCAGCTCACATGGAATTGAGCAACAACGTCATCTTGGGTGTTGTATGGGCAATAGTTACACATATCAGTGGCACTTGGATTCTCAAGATAACCTCTGAAGGTGGCGTTGTTCATGTAATCAGTCATATAGGTTTCACAGGTTTGACCAGCTGGAGGTGGGAAAGTCAAGTATTCATCCGTGGTACAACGAACCGTTCTGCCATGGATAAGAGGAGAGACAAAAGAGTCAACGAAGTAGGTGAACGGAGAGGTTTTATACATGAAAGTCCAGAAACCTGGCATGTATTGCTCTGGTTGCAAAATACCACAGAACAACATAAGAGCGGAAAACACCATGGAATTGATCATGGAGGCAGAAGGAATATTTGGAGCGAGGTAAAGAATCCACAACCCATATGACATAAAGTACATCGGGAAGATAAGAACGAACACGAAGAAGAAGTAACCATTTCTTGCAACAGTACCGTTACCTTGAACAGTTGGCCAGTAGAAACAAATCCAGCACATAAATTGACAAAGAGTGGACCAGAAGATTTCAACGAAAGTATGAGCCAACAACAAACAAGACCAGTGGAAAGTATTAGAAGCAGCTTCACGAACTTCATACAATTCCCTGGATGGATAAGCAAACACATGAGATTGGTTAATCATAGCCAAGGCAATCAACAAAGTCATGAAAACAGATGAGAAAGAGTTATTACCAGCAGACACAGAATGGTTGAAACCGATATAGGAAATACCCACGAACAAAGCGCAAGCAATACATTCCACGAACTTAGCTCTAATGTAAATTGGTGATCTCCAGAATTGAATCCAAGTTCTCTTGAGAACAGTCCATAATTGACGGTCCCATGAAGTAGCAAATTTCGCTTTCAAGTTGTCAGCATTTTCAGCAGTTGGTCTGAGAGGTAATTCACGGTGAAGAACGGCAATTTCTTCAGTAACGGCCTTATATTCAGGAGAATTGATCCAAAGTTCATGCCAGTCGTCTTGAGCAGAAGCAGTGGCACCTGCACCAATACAGTTCAAAATATATTCAGCAGGGTTTTCTTGTTTACCACACTTGACACCAGATTGTCTTTCAAAATATTGCAATAAATCGGAAGAGTTTGGACCAATATCACCAAAGTAGACGGTCTTACCACCTTTCTTCAAAAGCAATAATCTGTCAAAAACTTCGAACAAAGTAGCAGAAGGTTGATGGATAGTACACAAGATAGCTTGACCAGAATCAGCTAAAGCTCTCAAGAATTGAACAATAGACCAAGCAGATTGAGAATCCAAACCAGAAGTAGGTTCATCAAGGAAAAGCAACAAAGATGGTTTAGAAACTAATTCAACAGCAATAGACAACTTCTTTCTTTGTTCAACGTTAAGACCTCTACCGATCTTACCGACAATAGCTTCAGCGTAGTTTTGCATACCCAACAAAGAGATAATCTTCTCAACGTAATCGTACTTTTCCTTTTGAGGAACATCTTTACCACGACGCAAATCAGCAGCAAATCTCAAGGATTCTCTGACAGAACATTCAGCCAAATGCAAATCTTGTTGTTGGACATAACCAGTTCTTCTCTTGAATGATGAATCAATTGGTCTACCATTAACTAACATATCACCAGTGATCACACCAAAGTTGATTCTTTGAGCCAAAGTATTCAACAAAGTAGTCTTACCAGCACCAGATTCACCCATCAATGCAGTCATAGTACCGGGCTTAACATAGCCTTGAATGTTATCCAACAATTGTCTGGTAGCACCGTCGTAAGGAATGGTGTAGTCCAAGTTTTGCCAAGAGAACACGTCCTTTTCATCAATAGCTTTTTGCAAATCAACACCTTCACCATTAAGAGCAACAATCATCTCTTCTCTGGTGGCAACTTTACCATCGACGTTTTCCAGGTCCCCTTCTGGAAGATGGCCTCTCTTATACAACAGCATATCACCACCACCAACGATATTCTTTAAGTATTCAGAAAGAACGGTGTTGAGAATAATGAAAAGGGCAGTCCAGGCGATGTTAATACCAAAGTTTCTCCAGGTGTGTTTGTATTCCATATGATATTGCTTCTTGATATATGCGTCACCACTAATGTATTCATTACCAGCAATGGAACCATACAAAGAACAAACCTTGTGGGCAATGTTGACGAGATCATAAGATGGACCATTTGGAACCATTTCAGCGCACTTCATCATTCTTCCGTGGAATTCGGTGGTAAGAAGTTGTTCGTAACAATAGTACATAGGATTCAAATAGTGGATCCACTTGAGAACATGCTTGGCATATGGCATCTTCATAATGAAACCAGCATAGACAGACAGCATAAGAACCCATAAACCAGCAAAGGCGTGGGCAGTTTCACCGTCATAAGTCAAGGTGGCAATCAATTTGAAAGTGAAAGAGAAGGCCTGGTTGACCAAGAACAAGAAAAGCATATACATGAAGAAAGCACCAGCCTCGTGTTTCAAGTGAGGCATCCAGTAGGTAGTCAAGGCCAAAATAACCACGGCAACAATCTTGACAGGCATTTCGGTGATAATTTCTTGCAAAGCTTCAGCGGAAATGTGGTACATGGAATAAGATTTCTGCTTCAAGGTGATTCTTCTGTTAGCAAAAGATTTAGCAATTTCGGCCAAAGAAGTCACAGCACAGAACAAAAGACAATAGAAAAGAATACCAGCACGAGAATAGGCACCAGATGTATCGGTTGGAATTTTGTAGTACATGGAACCCACGATCAACCCCTTGATCATGAAAGAACAAATATAAATTCTGAGATAAGTCAATTCACCTCTGGCTCTATGGAAACCTCTGATCATCAAATAGTAAAGTTGGTGGAAGTAAGAAACAGCAAATGGAGACACTTTACGTTGAATTTGTTGCTTTCTTTGGGAGTCAGCAACTTGGAAACGATGCAAGTTTTCATCATGGCTGTGTTGGGAAATGTAATTGTCGTAGTCACGGAGCAATTCTTGGTATTCAGGAGAGTTCAACCAGTAATCTTCGAAATCTTTGGAAGTTTCTGGCACTTTGCCTTCGTAACCTGGTTTTGGAGTTCTACCGTTTGGATCAGTGATAGAAGTCAAGAATTCTGGAGTGGTCATTCTTGGTGGACAGTGGTAACCCATCTTTTCAAAATAAGCCTTGGCTTTGCTGGCTGGACCCCAGTAAATTTGTTTACCCAAATAGAGAACGGTCACTTTATCGAACAATTCATAGATGTTTTCACCAGCTTGGTAAATGGCAACAAAAGCAGAGTTATTCAACATGTTGGTGGCAGTTCTAATGGCTTGAGAGAATTCCAAAGCAGTGGAGGCATCCAAACCTCTGGTAGCGTTATCCCAAGCATAAATGGAAGCGTTACAGGATAAGGCTTCAACAATAGAGACTCTCTTACGTTCACCACCAGAAACACCTCTGATGAAATCGTTACCAACATTGGTGGCATAAGTGTGTCTCAAACCAAAAACGGTACACCACAAATCTCTCATGTTGTCGACGTATTGAGATCTAGTCATTCCATCGATTCTGGTGTTTGGAGTTTTGGTTTTCAAAGCAAAGTCAATAGTTTCCTTGACAGTGATGGTTGGGAAATGGTCATCAAGTTCAGGGTTGTAAATGATGTAACTCTTGAAATGATTGATCATTTCCTTGTGTGATAAACCGTCGAAGGAGAAGTCACCGCTGTACGAAGTAAATTCACTGGTTTCACCAGTCAAAGTTTTCAAGAATGAAGAACAACCGGCACCTGGACGACCGAGGACAAGACACATTTCACCAGCTTCAAGAACACCGGCAAAGTCCTTGATAATGTCTCTGTGTGGAGTGGTATCTTTCTTGAATAAGTTTGGGATATATTTGCAAGCATCATAGACCATTTCTTGCACGGATGGAGCATAAGCAGCATTGACATCCTTACCAGAAGCAACAACATTCTTGAATGCAACACCTGCAGAAGAAGACATGATGTTTTCTTCATCTGACTTGGATTGCAAGAACCCAAGCAAGGCCTTCAAGTCAAAATCTTCATCATCGATTTCAAAATGTTGCATGTCTTTCTTGGTCTTTCTTGACAACGTTCTTGCCAAAGATTGGATTTTTTCAATACCTTGAGGGTTGGACATGGCATTTTGCAAATGGTTAGCAAATATGGCTTCTTCAGTTTGACCTTCGGGATCACTAGCTCTAGTGAAGGTGTGAGATAATTTGGATAATGATTTAGCGATCTTGTTGCCATTTCTGTCGGTGGCAGCTTCTGGATGGAAACCTGGATCAAAACGTTCAATTTTGTCAGAAGTGATAGATTCCCCATCGCTAGAAGCATTGGTATGCTTATCTTCCGATTCCGAAGACATTATTGAAAGTGTTGATGTTTCAAAAAAGTCTAAATCAGAAAGTATCAATAGAACAATTTATTCATTTTTGAAGACTGGGTACTTTGTATTTATAGGAGACTTTTCGGTTGAGGTGGTATCAAAATTTCCTCAACCGAAATGTAAACATGGTAGTCGGTAAGTCAGAGGCTTTTTTTCTTGTTTATCATTGAACTTTTTTTATTCGTATAATGCACGATTGTTCCTGATTTTATTTTTTAGGAATGTGTCCTTTTGGCAACAGAAAAAGGGAGGGAGGGAAGAACCAGGTATGTAGGTTAGGTTGTTTATTCATTGAACTCCTTTTGGAATACATTAATCACATAATTGGTGTAGAGAAGAGTTGTTAAACAATTTTCATGGTTGGTCGGTAAGAATATCCGGGGCGCGCCATAATTATCGCGACACCGCCCCTATATAGGCAGTTGAAAATCACGGCAGCCGAGGTGAGGGAGTTAATTTCATAAGCAATGTTTGTTTTAACTCCTTTTCAATTAATCTTGTATAAATCACATATGAATACATAAGCGAACCACGATCTTTCCGTGGCGTTTTACTCTGTTAACTGAGCATACCCTGGCAGTTTGTAGGCGAATGAGAAGTGAAGAGATGGGCGCGGGTAGAGATAGGCTTTTTCCATCATCGGTGCGGATAATCCTCCGCACCGATTGTACTATGTTCGAATAGGTCGATATTTCCTATTTGGGGATTTTAATGTCTTTTTAAAGAGCCATGGCAATGATCTCAAAATCTTACAAGTTTTAATCTAAATACCTATGGCACCGGAAGGCTGTCCAAGAGGTAGTGAATAGAATTTATTGATACTGGCTTTTCCATTATAACAGAAGAACAGGTAGATCTGCAATCGGATATCCAAGCCGTGCAATTCACATATATACCGCCTAAATAATCGGAAACATCTTTGACTGGTCTATAAGCATAAAATATTGGGAAATAATGATCTTTTGAACTTTTGCACTCTTGCACGTTTGCAATTTTTCTTTGAGAAACTAGAGCAATTCAATTTTCATTTTCTGTTAATATTGGAGACTTTTTGGTCTTTTTGGCCAGAAGAACAGCTAGGAAATCTCTCAGGAAAAAAGAAAAGCTGGAAAATATTACAGATACTAAAGTCTAATGGGTTACTCACCTTAGTTAGAATACCATATTTCTGAGACAGTTACTGACGTTTTGAATTTCAGAACTTCATGGCGGCGGACACTGCAAATCTGAAACGAAGCCGATATTTGAAACATTAACTACGATTCGCGAGATCTCCTCATCTTCGTAGGCTGCAGTTGCCAAAGAGCCTTCATCCCAATAGATTACAGATGTCTGTAGATACTCTATATTATAAATGTTTAAGAGAGCCAACCCATTAACAGCTGTCTCCTCATACCCCAGAAGTGTTCCATAAATGAGATGAACTGTGTGGCTGGTCACAAAGTGGCCAATATTGTTTTTGCTAATTTGCGGCCAGGCTATTTTCTATGACATTTCTGGTAGTTTTCCTAGTCGCAATCGACTTCACTCAATCTTATCCAAGGTTCAAAGTTCAAAGACTACAGGTATGTAAAAGAGAAACCTAGGTAGCAGGTGAGAGGTTAAACTGAGAGCCTTCAGAATCCCCAAAATCCCCAAAAGCAGTAACCGCACTCGAACACCGACCTACCACAGCGTATTTCTTTCAAGTTGCATGGAGTACGCCATCTCATCCAATTAATTATTATTTCGACTCTTCTTCTGGTCAAGAAGGAACATCCACAATTGTTGAAAGAAAAAACCTCTAGCTTAGGATAACGACGAATAGTAGGAACGATCGAATCTATTT
>PPLH03000061.1:0-23755 GCA_003706445.3 Williopsis mrakii
CTGACGTGTGCGACGCCTATTGTCTGCAAAAACCCGTGGTAGAATTTTTTGTTGCAGTAATAAACTCCCCCCCCCCCCCCCCCTTGCAGATGATCAAATTCCGATTTCAAGCGATGAGCGGTGTTGGCAGGCAAGTAATAAGAGGACACTGTTGATTAGAGCCGACGGTAATCGGGACGGTGTCAGGGGCTAAAGCTGATGATCGCACTGACGGCCGGAATCTAGAATTTTTGGCTTGCAGTGTACCGTCGGCCCGCGGGATGGTTGTAATTGGATGATTGGACAACTGCCCATGACCCTGCAAGTGAAAAGCACGACACCATGTCCGGAACACCGCCTAGCCATAACACTGCAAGCATGTCCCCAGTCAAAAACGCACAGCACTGAGAGCATGTCCCATTTTGAACCACGACACAGGGTGATGTCCGCGTGAATTGATTGGGGGAAAATACAAACCTATCGATCGTTATGCGCCATCCGAGTAAATTGCAAGGTATCAAGACTAGAGAGAGAAGAGAAAGAAAGCAACTATCTATTGTGTAAGTTTCTTTTAAACACCCTCTAGCAATCGTGGTAAGTTCCATCGTGGAGAATCCCACGGCAATCTCGCATTGTCCTAATCGTGCTCACCTGAATGTTCGGGCATCATCTTCTTTCTGCAGAAATCGTGGCATCGTTTCATTCACATCGTCACATTAAACCCTTAGAGGCCTGGCAGATTAAGTTTAGCGCAGGATACGACACCTCACCTTTTCAGGATTAGCGTACTTCCCCAAGCCCCACCGCAACCCCAGCGTCAACAAAAAACGGCCAACTTCGAGGTTGAAATCAAAACAAACGGGTAAAAATAATTAAATGATATTTTTTAGAACCCTTGACCATACTCTACAACCTGATGCCATTGAAGTCCTAATGGCTTATTCTTATGTAGCTACAAGGTCACTATTCGCTATACAGTATAGAGGGGCGACTGGACCACTGGTCCGGCCACGCACCCGGGGGGACGGGAGCACGCACAGTGGACCGGGGTGGCGCGTAAATCGCTGGCTACTACGGAGTAGTGAGCTCAGTAATACCTTCTCGTTGCCATTGGTCTAAGAATAGCCGATCATGTACTTGGTAAAGATATGTACCATGGACCGGTTGAACTGAGGAATTGGTCTTTAGGTTGATGATATCACCGAACTCATCGTATCTGTTGGTGATCGACGCCACACTCAACAACTCTGCTTTTTCATAAGATACAAGTCATTCACGTCATCTTGACTGTTAACTCTGTCTAGAACACCGACCGGCGCCATATATTGAACACCTGGAGCTTAATGTTAATCAATGCCGAGAAGTCATGTGCTGCTAGCAAAGTAATGGCTTGCTGCCATGGCAGTTAAAGCCTGGGTATCTTACGGTTGGATGATGCGCGTCAATCTGAGGTATAATTTGTCTCAATAAGCGATGCTTTTTCGATGCCTAGATCGTACTTTTACATGACGTATTCCATTATGGTCGCCCCGCTGTACGATGCTCGCTGGCGTCAAGCACTGCTCATATTAGCAAATGAAACCCTTATATTCCAGGCGTTTCCTATGGAAAGCGTCCATTGCTTGCTTTACCGTTAATCTCGTCCAGCACTATACAGAAATCTCAAAGCAGAACACTTTGACCGCCTACTGCCTCTAAGGCCCTTGTTAACTTGGCCGTTACTCTCGTCCTCTTATCCGCCTTCCTCGCGCTCACCTCAGCCTCGCACTCAGCCCTCCAACAACCCGTCCACGAAGCCGCTAATAATACCTGCAATTGCTACTGTGGAGTGGATGACCTTGGTTCCGAACTCCCTCTCTGTGAAATATTTTTCGGTGACCTCACGAACGCCAACGAGTGCGACACAACCTGTACTGATTATATGATGCGTCGGGGGTACCGCACCGGAGGAATTTGCAATAAGCCCTCTGATCCGAATTCCTGTGTGTCACAGCTTTGCCTGCACGAATATTGCCTAGCTTCAGGCCTCATCACTCTTATCACTTCGCAGATTCTTGGTGTGGCTGGTTAATTTCATGACGTCTAGGGGGCGGTTCCTACTGGAATCCCATATGTATACGGAAAATTACCCCAACTGGGATCCACAACCAAGCCTGGACTTGCTATTGCTCTCTCCCTGTGCGGTCGTCAAACGCGGTCGTGAAGACCGCGAGTCCACCTACGAACTGGTGTACTGGTTGGATAAAACGGACACAATCACACGATATCCTTCTGTAAGACTAAGCGATCATGAACACCCTTTTAGATTAGATATGGACATATGTAGCCCCAAACAAGAAGCGACTAGCTGCCAGCAAAAGCCTCCATACACGGGGCCGGACGAGCACCCAATAAGTAGAGGGTTTGCCAGCCCATTGTTGATTAAACACTAGCGAATCAATATTTATCAGATCCCCGTGGGGAAACATGAGAACCCACGGCCCAATAGGCCCAAGAGCATGGATCCTTTCCGCGGATAGAGAGCCCCAGGCCCTTCACAGTGGTAGTCCATCCGGGGGAATTAAAAGGTCGCTAGTTCAATTCAGTTTTAATTGGTGAAGTACACCATGTGTTCCGCCACGGGAGAGCTCTTCAATTGTGGTTGTTTCCATAGGAGCGAGCCATTCGTTTCTGCGCCTCTTCGTTGGTCAAAATCTTCACTGCGTCCTTGGAGAAGAGATAACCAAGACCAGACCAAACAGTTGTAATGGCCACGGTGAATCTATTTTCCGTGATCAGCTCCATCAGGATCAGTTCAGGCCACCAAAAAAGGAAAGATGGGACTGGAACGCGGGCTGGAGACAGGGTAGGAGGGTAGGAAGGAGGGAAAGTTTAGCCGAGTGGCCACGTCAGCGCTTCAGGGGCCTTCAGGGCGCTCGGGTGAAGAATAGAGGGCCTTCAGGGCGTTCAGGTGAACGGGCCTGAAGGGGCTGAAGAGTAAAGCGGCAAGGGCAGATGTCCCAACGAATGACAAAAAACGGGTGAACTCGGACATACAACAGCCAGGATTCGCATGTGGTCACCCACCATACTACTAACTCGCCGGCGTGTGGCTTAAGTACGGCTGAGCGAACGGGAAGCCCTGTTCTCCACACCCTATGGTCGTATGTGCTAAACATGACCTTATAGAGGATTATGTAGGGAGTGAAACCATTGTGGAAATAAGGGCGAAAGGGAAACGGAGTTGAGTGATACCAAAGTCTAACGCAGATACCATCCAACTGACAACGTATCCAGCAGACTTTCTCTACTTCCTGGAGCCTAAAGAAAAATATTCAATTAATGCCGAAAGAGCGGCGTCGCCATGCACAAACACCTGGGGTGCGTGAGGCTGGTAATTCTTTTGTTCATGACGCATTCCCTTGCAGGTCTTTTAGCAACACAATACGTTGGGCAGGCATGCAGATGAGGAAAATATTTTGCCTAGGGGCATACTGATGAGTCAATGGAAGCGCTTTTCTCGGCATCCAATCAGCTTCCTGGCAAGGCTCTTAGATGCAGAAGAGACGGCTACGGTCCTGTTTGCAATCGATGTGTCATCATTGGTGTTGAAAGCCTCTATAAACGTTTCCTCGCCCAGTCTTACCGCCCCTCAACTCCGCTCATTTCTTTCCTGCATAGTGTGGTAAAACGCAAGGCAATTGTGTACACCGTGAAATATGGCTACAGACTTGAAGCAGATCTCTAGGCACGCACTTTCGAGGCCCCTTCATCGAACCTCGGGCTGATTGCGATGCAGGTCTCGCTTTGCAGAACCACCGGTCAAATTGAAAGTTGGCTGTAACGGGAAAATATACTACGTCCATCCTGGAGTCTTGGCTCCATTCTCGTCATCTGCCTTATACGCCCGGGTCCATGGGACATGGAAAGGCACGGGAGAGGATATTATTGATTTGACCGAATTTGATGAGCAGACCATCGAGCATGTCCTCAGCTATTTCTACGCACGGGATTACTGTCCCACTCAGGGTGATTCGAGGTTTAATCCCACCATCGAAAATGAGGCTAGACTTGAGGATTCTTCATCTATTGATAGAGAGGAAAACCAGGAGGAAAGAGGTGACGGTATGAATGCTTAATTGAACCTCTGATATAATCCGCTAATACCTATGTACGTTTATACCTCACAGAGAAGTCTTATCATGAGCCTCCGGTGGATGATCCCGTCGCGAGGCCATTGACACCAATAGAAGACATATTCGAGACGCAAGCTCGCACTAAGCTTCACGACCTTGGAGCTCCAGATCATAATTGCGCTGAGAACGACCGATGTCTCCCTACCGAAGTTTTGGACCATGCCAAAGTGTACTCGTTTGCACACAAGTACCTTATTTTGGAATTGGAAGAACTTGCCACCTGTCGTCTCGCACGAACACTCGTCATTCTGCAAAAGAACAACATCGTTGCGTGGCCGCATCTAGCGGAGGCAATCGAACTAATTTACCGCACAACTCCAAGAGACTCTCAAAATCCTGCCAGACGATTGCTGTCACAGTTCGGTGCTTTGAGCTTTACTACCCTATTGGATGGTCATCTCGATACAGTTATCTTGGAAGGAGGTGATTTTGCCGTGGACGTCTCGCACAAAGTTGCCCGAAGGATCGAAGAATTAGTATCGAGACTTTCAGCGCTGGAAACTGAATTTTCGGAAATGAAAAGGGACCTTAATACATCTAGGGAGGATGTGAGAGGGTGGGAAAACTGGAACAATAGTCTCCCTTCGAAAAGGCAGAGATGGCGCAAGTGGTATCCCTCTGAAGATACAGTGGTGGAGTGAGTGTAGCATATCAATGTCAAAAACGGCTCTGCAGCACTCTGCAATACCCCTGGGGCTTCCTTGATACAGTCTGTGTTTGTCTGTGTAATTCATTTACGCCGACCCCTCGCAAAAGTTGGTTTACCCAACTAGGCCAAAATACGAATCCGTACCTAGCCTAGTGGGCTGTGGTTTATAATCCAACTGCAAAAGCGATATGCAGCATAAAACAACTATATATCAATGTACGTACATCTGTCTTGCGCCACTTCTGAAACGAACTTAGAGCCTCGTTGGGGCCTGCCTTGGCCTCGTAGCCGTTATTTTGGATTGCTGCCCTCATGGCGCGCGACTTCTGAACCGTTGTGATGCTTCTGCGAAGCCCAAATTAGCCTCCACTGTCATGGCTCGCTGAGAAGTATCGCCTCCTCTCGGTCCTCCTACTCCCAGTAGGGTTGACATGTTGTTGAATGCGGCTCCCACCTTCTCCCGCAGTTCCCTGCATAGGTGCCTCAGCGCGGGGCAGTCTAGGAGTACGTGGATCACACTTTCCCACGCGCCGCAGACACACCGGTCATCATCGCGGTAGCGGAACAACTTGGCGTATGTTGATAGCTAGCAATGTCCTGTCCGTAACTGTGTTAGGGGGTACGCTCGGTTTCAAGGTAAGTTTCCATAGAGCTGTCTCGTGTATTTGGCTGGCAGAGTGTTGTCGATCTTGCGAAGGTGGCTTCCATTGCGGGATTCTTTCCATTCGCTTTCCCATTGGGCGTAGATGCCGTTCTTGATGTGGGCCCTCTCGCGCGATAGCAAGTGGGGAAATGGGTTTGGCCTGGTATGGCCGCTGCTTTAGCTAGTCGATCTGCTGTGTCGCTTCCGGGTTCGTCGCAGTGCCCGGGTACCCACTGTAGACGAACCGCGATGTCGTGGGTTTTGGTGTTCGTGGCTGATCGTAGGGCGGTGTGGATAATCTGTTGTCTAGACTCTTTCCCTGGGTTCTGGATTGCTTGTAAAGCTGACATGCTATCGCTGAGGTTGGTCGCGGATTTGACTCAGCAGGTGTTGTGGTTGGTACCTTACAAAAGTTCATGTCGATCGTTCCTGAATCCGCGAATAACAACTATCACTGCCCCCGGCGTTAAAGTAGATTGAAAAACTAAGCGCAAAGCCGCAAATTTATTCATTTCCGGGCCTATGGAGTGCTAAAACCTACTAGGCCATGTTGCCAGGACAAGAGAAGGCGCGGTACGGAAGTAGTGCCGGACCTAGCGTTAGCTGGTCAACCCTCCCCTTCCGCAAACGGATGCTCAACGTACAAATTAAAATTGAGAGGACGTCTCTTTGATACATAGCCGTATAATGCGCCGCCGCTGCCGGTTGGCCATATTATGTGCAAATTCAAAACCTGACGTCATCCCAGACATTACTCCAAATTTGGCCAAGTTTTCTATAATGCAAGACTGACATTTGAAGCCACAGCTATATTCGTAGCCGACTTAGGGTGGCGTATAGGTTCGCGAATGCGTCTCTTATCCGTCGCAGAGCTCTCTTTCCGACATTTGAGGCTAACGCGTTAAGAGTCCACAAGATAGAATCTACCTTCCAAGTACCGTGCGAAGAATGCATCGAGGGAACGCATCCGCTGTTCGAGATTATGGCACTTTTGCTAACTCTTAGCAGGGTGAGAATCACGTTTGACAGAGCTCACGTCGCTACAGGCGGCAAAAGGTATCTGGACGTTTCCAGTCCAATCGAGAATGATCAATTATTAAAGCCGGAGCACTTGTATCGGCCACTATCCCAACAGAATATGGAAAAACGTTACTGACGCGGCTGTAGCAATCTGCCAAATTGAAGCCTGAACCAGCCACATCAGGGAGGTCCGGCGTCGACCTCCTGGCGACCACCATTGGGATTCATGCCAGACAGCGCTCGTCGATTCCGAATACGATGTCCCTCAAGCTTAGATATGTTTGCATGAAGAAGGACCACCTTACTTGGGAAAAAAGGTATGAACTCGGCACTTGGGAGCGGGCTTTACACAATGCCGAGACGTATCTTGCGTGCTATTGCCAGAATGATCGCAGACCAGGTGAGTCTATGGAGCTCCACAGGCCGATCAGAGGGATACAATGTCCGTTTTCGGTTGCAGTACAAGGAGGGCTCGTCGGCCTTGATGAGAATACCCTGCGAAGGCATTTTGTCTCTTACCATAAGGCTGACCGCGCACACTGACATTCGATAGTCTGGAAGATGACGTGGCCCACGGTCAAGGACAGGGTTCGCTGGAAGGTGGCACGTGGCCAAGGCAGTGGAGACACGCGAAGATCATACCGCTCAAAAAGCCAAATAAAGACAACTACAACATTGCCAAAGCATGGAGACCAATTTCACTCCTCGCTACCCTGGGCAAAATAGTGGAATCGGTGGTTGCAGAAAGGATCTCACACGCGGTGGAGATTCACGGTTTGCTCCCGACCAGCCATTTCGGAGCCCGAAAGCAGCGGCCCGCGGACCAAGCACTCGTGCTTCTGCAAGAGCAAATCTACACGGCGTGGCGTGGCCGACGGGTATTGAGCTTGATCAGCTTTGATGTCAAAGGAGCCTACAATGGAGTGTGCAAAGAACGATTGCTTCAGAGGGTGAAAGCGCGAGGCATACCGGAGGATCTGCTCCGGTGGGTTGAGGCGTTCTGCTCGGAACGAGCAGCGACCATTCAAATCAATGGACACTTGTCTGATGGTCCAAAGCCTGCCACGGGCTGGACTACCGCAGGGCTCGCCGCTGTCCCCGATCCTGTTCCTCTTCTTCAACGCAGACCTCGTACAACGACAGATCGACAGCCAGGGAGGAGCAATCGCGTTCGTGGACGATTTTACCGCCTGGGTTGCGGACCAACCGCGCAGAGTAATCAGGAAAGTATTGAAGCAATTATCACTGAAGCACTCGACTGGGAGAAAAGGAGCGGAGCGACTTTTAAGGCAGACAAACTAGCCATCATACACTTCGCTCCCAAGGCTCACAAATTCACGATCAAGGGACAGACCGTTGTGCCTAAAGACCATGTCAAGATCTTGGGCGTTCTCATGGACGTGAAACTCAAGTACAAGGAACATATCGCGAGGGGAGCGTCGAAAGGCCCGGAGGCAGCGATGGAGCTTCGGCGACTTCGCGGCCTAACGCCAGCAACCGCACGGCAACTATTCACATCGACGGTGGCCCCGGTGGTAGACTACGCCTCTAGCGTCTGGATGCACGCCTGCAAGGATAAGGCCAGCGGACTGATCAATCGAGTCCAAAGGGAGCGCAAGCAATTGTAGGGATATTTCTCAAGTTGCGACCAGCGTTGCGGAGGCAGAGGCTCAATCAACCCAACTGATTGAATTGAACGAAATACGTCAACCAAAATGAGAATTTTTTTAGTGAACATTCGATTATTTCCCGTCGTTTACCAGTCTATAGTACGAATTTCTGCGTCACTAAGGTCTTTTCGATAGAACCAGTTCAGAGGTGGTAGGGTTCCTCTGTGGCTGAACCGTGATGGAAGACCACAGTACAATAGACGCAAGTTCCCCAGCTTTCCATGATTCCATTGGCCTAAGAGTGGGGCAAAAGATACACTTACTACGTACAGTGCATGCTATAGAATGTCCACTCCGCTAGCCCGCACTGGCGTACCTGTAAAACGGATAACAGGCTTTGCAACTTTATGCTGATCGCTGGATAACTTTCTTTTGTGAGAAGCGTCGATCTTCTTTCTGACACATAGTTTTCAACACTACAAATATGGTACAGCTTCAGTAGCTCTGGACGTCATCGGCCAAGAAAAAAATTAGCTCCTTCTCATGATCCATGTAAGATTCTGCCCTGTTGGCGGTAACGCCCAACGCCCGCAGCGTCCAGTCTCTATCCAAAAGAATTAGTCTATAGGGCTTTTTGTGGCGCGCATAGTCTCCCCTGGAGATACAGTGCCGCCCGTTATTGCCTTCCATATCTAGAGATAGAGAAATGCGCTTTCAAACCCTAGTCACGTGGTGTGATAAACCCAATATGGAATCGCGTAAATTACGCGATATGACTATACGTAGTACTGGTACCTGATTTTGTACCCCAGTTGTACCGATACAAGTCTCTGTAGGCAGGGACGACAAGAAGACAAGAAGGCTCCATGCAAAACCGAGCAAACTAGACTACCGTTGGGAATCTGTCAACTTCCTTCCTCCATCCCTCAGTTGCTTCATTGCAGACCCACACTAGAGAGACTCATTAAGCATGTTGATGGTGGTGGGAGCCTTGATTATCATGATGATGTCCCTAGAGATATCCGTCAGGATCTAGTCCTGGGTAATCAGATAGGAAGAAAGTCGAAAAAGACTGATACGACTTCGACCGGTCCACCCTATCCTCCAACCATCATCAATTTTCTGCCAGCACAAACCACGAGTGCGCCCACGGTGACTTCGTTCCTACCAAAAAATATACTTAACGAGCCTCTCGTAATTCCTAGATCTCGGGAAGCGGTAATAAGGCACTACTACAAGTGGCTAGAATCACGCGTCACCGACAAGGAGTACAAAGCAGGTTTTCAGAAGGTATGCCAGGTGACATTAGCAAATGTCGGATTCTAGACAGTGGTCATAAATCCTGATAGGTGCACCGTAGTGTAGTGCACGGTCAGGGTGAAGCAGAATCTTATCATAAGATCTTAAAGGTCGTGCAATCTAACCAAAGATCCATGATTGTGGAAGATAACTTCATGGGAGGAAAATCAGGAGGTTAAACTTGTTCAATTTAGCTATAGAAAACAGACAGTATCTATATCTTTAGGCACATGATAGAAGATCATAGAAAAACTTGATGAAATCCTAAATAATCGAGGGGGGCATACGAGAGTGTTAGGAAACTCGTTGCTTTTTCCATCTGATGTGATAGTTGATATTCATCATCGTAGATCATGTAGCAGCCTATCAGATATCGATCTGATTGGCTCGGTGTGTGAATCGCTTATGCACACGCTTAGTGCGGGGTAATGCACTCATATATGACAGCAAACCACCTCGATCTTGAACTGATCCTTGAGGACCCGGACGCCGAATTCTTCGTTCAACGACGAATTCAGATTAGGACAGCCTGTCGCCTCCTACGTGATATAAATGGATAGGCTACAGTGATGGAATCAAATATGCTACTTAACCAGGGCGCTAGGGAAATTCTTGCTGATACCGAATAGGATTAACGGCTATCTTTCTTACTCTAAGGTCTGGTTGGCTCCATACTGTTAAGAGGCGGAGTGTCTGTGCGTTGAGGCGTTTTATTTATTTTAGATGGTGCCTTAATATTTTATATTGTAACTATCGGCTTATAGGATGAACTTGAAACTGTCGTTATTACTGAGGTTCGTTATTACCGAGGTTATAGTATGCGTTGTCTGATCTACTGGAGAGAAAGTAGGGTTTGAAGCTTACTGATTGAGTATATATTATACCTTGTTACTGCTCGCCTAGTATGATCTACCTCTGTCAATCCCAAAATTATTCAATTTCTGAACCAAGCTCGTCCAGATGCTAGGCAGCTTAGGTAGATCCGAGTATCTCATAAACCGCCTTAATATATGCTGCTGGGGAAGGATGTTCCGCGCTCAGCATCCTGTTCATGGCATACGCGATTGTGAGCCTCCTGTCGCTATCCATAACCACGATCGAACCCCCCCATCCGCTACCCCATCCAACATTGCCCTCCGGCAGCTTACCTTCGACGCTTCCCGACCCAGGCCCGGTGAGGTAAACCCCAAGTCCACGCCTCCCGCTCCGCCCCGTCACCAAGTCTATTCCTGTCGCATGCTCTGTAAGCGCCAGTTTCACTGTCTCGGGCGACAGCAGGCGATGGCCTCCTTCCGCACATATACCACCGAGCGAGAAGCAAGAGAGGATCTTAACTAACGCCCGAGCGTTTGTATGGCCGTTAACTGAGCCCAACGTGCTAGACCGCCAGAGCTCAGTGTTAGCGTCCTCGGCCGTGGGCTCGGGGTTACAAAGCGTGCGCATAACGATCGAGTCCTGCTCATATCCCGCCTGTTGGCTAAGCACCTCCTTGATGGAAGGCCCCGGAGGAGGTACGACGGGGGCCACCCGGTTCCAGTCCTCCTTGCGACACCCAAGCTGGAAGTCAGCCCCATCGCCCAGGGGCTGGCAAATCTCCTCCATTACGAACTTGTCGATTGGCATCCCCGTTTTCCTTCGCACCAGCTCTCCGACGAGGAATCCCTGCGTTATCCCGTGGTATCCCATGGCGGTTCCGGGAGGCCACAGCGGTGCCTGGCGCGCTAGCTTGTCGGTTGCCGCCTCGACATCGTATAGGTCCTCCAGCTTCATGTTGTCCTTCCAGGCGCTGAGGCCCGCCGTGTGGGCTAGGATTTGGCCGACAGTGACCTCCGACTTTCCGTTTGCTGCAAATTCAGGCCAGTGCTGGGCCACCTTATCCTCGGGGGCAAGCAGACCACGCGAGATGAGCATTAGAGCCGCCAGGTTGGTGACTAGTTTCGTGGTCGAGAAGACATTTACTACCGTATCCTTTTCCCATGATTTCTTGGTCGATGCGTCGGCGTAGCCCCCCCATATATCCACCACATTGTCGCCGTTGATATTGATACACAGACTGGCACCGATGTCTTGTCCGGACGCGATGAACTCTTGCATTAAGTCGCGTAGCTTAGAAAACCGGGCTTCGCAGTGGCCTTGGATCTGAGCCATTCTGTCCGTGGTGACGATTGACGAATATAAAGAATGGAGCTCAAATTCAAGGAAAGAGGTGGTTCCTATGTATAGGTTCCGTTGAGACAGGTAATGTTTAGAAGCAAAGACTTATGTTCAGCTTGATGATGAGTGGGTGAAATTTCTGCATTCCGGAGAATCCCCTTTCTTTATACCCCACTATATTTCTATTTTTAGCCGGTATATGAAGATAGCCATCTCTTCCACGTATAGGCCGGGCTTTTCGGCAAGGTGGTCACAGAGGGCCTTAAGCATGATAGGAGTGATACTTCGTTGTCGGCCGACCGAGACTAAGGGGGATCTGGCACTACCGAATAAACGCAAGTTCTTGCGGATATTCGTGATGGAGCGCTCGCTGCACCGCGCTACCTTTACTATCTGCGATGTAGTAAGTCTGATCTTGCTACATATCATATCAACAATCATCTTACGTTGTCAGGACTCGATGTTTCTTGCCATCTTGTTAGTGGGTTTAGTGGGCTGCAGTTACTGGGTCGGGAGGAGTGTTAACAAACGACGCCATGGTGGTTGGGGGTGGGCGTCGGGGAAGGGGTTTATTTTTAGATATGGAAAAGTGGACATGTAGTAGTACATAAGTATACAGTTTAATACTGTCATCCTTATTAGCGTGTAAACTTATAACAATGCATAGATACAAAGCTAACCGCATCTGGCTTAGTGTATCCAGTGACTAGGGTTTGAAATAGTATATCTTTGTTCCCCGATATGGAAGGCAATAACGGTCAGCACTGTAAATGCATTGCGGTCATTGTGTTTTGGCCTCGGACAGTGTGGTTGTTCATAGATATTATAATCATTTTCATGGACCTCAAGAACTGTTCTTCCTTCCCAGATTAATGCCACGATCAGGTTGAAGAGCCTCGGTTGTATATACTACACCAGCAGCTATGCAGTTGACCATTTAATAAGTGATTTTGGTTCGAGGGAGCCGAGGTGAAAAGACTTTTCATTTTGTCAATTGCCAACGAAAGGCGGCCTTCACCGTCAGAGCTAGCCTTTCTAGTACTTGTAAACTTCAACCAAAGGCCCCTGAGCTATTGAATTGTTCTGTCTGATCATTTCGTGTCGCCAAATAGCCACATTGGGCAGGTCTGGATCAAGGGGCAAATTTTGATGTGGTAATGAGCTGAATTATCAGCAAGGCAAAAACAGGCAACTTGCACGCCCTTACACATGAACTACACTCAGGCATCATCCAAAACCGGCGTTCATGTTTTCTTAACAGACTGTCCGGTAATGGCGACTGTTGTTCATTTACGCCACAACCTTACATCCTGTGGATGACAGGAGCCAATCAGCTCTAGAGACAAGTACATCTGTGGAAGTCAGTAACAAAACCAAGAAAGCGCCCTCCGCACCACTCACGAAGGCGATCCGCCAGAAAGGAATAGAGGACATCTCCTTTTTCTTCGGATTATTTCGCCAATGCCCAGTTAGATTGCCCTTGCGACAACCTTGCTCAATGACTTTCTACAATATACAGGGAGTTTCATCCAGGGCTTGTTCCCAAAATTCGACAGTTGCCGAACAATCCGCCTTTGGCATGCACCAGGGGAGATTTAGGTTTCTACAGGCATTTTCAAGTAGCAGAGCGTCTATACATTCTTGATTTATTGGCTTGTTCGTTCATCATATCCTGCTCCAGCGGTAAATCAACCCCGGTATCAATATATATTCACGACGTGCAGACAACTTGAACGAGTGCAATACCATATACCATAGACGCAAACACAGAGCATATGTGCATCAACGTGTGACCCTTTGCTAGAGAAAGCTCGGTAGGCCCATTCGGGACATTTTTGTCACTCCGTCGAAGGTATTGCCATCCTCCAACGCAATTTATGGCGACCATCGCGGAATAGAATGCACTCAGTCTGGAACGGCGTGAAGAATCTGCGACAACTAACATGACCCCTAGGAAAACAAGGCTGCCAAGTCCACCAATGACCGCAATTCGGACCTTCTTCCCCAGAGGTAAGAGGAATAAAATAAATGCGGCAGCAAGACTGGCCAATGTGAGCCCATAAAGTCCGTATCCGTGTATCTTATCGCTGTCGATCTCCAGAAGCAAGACTGAGGTGGAGGTCGCCCAGATGTGCAAAATAATTCCCATGTAGTCCAGTCGAAAATAATAGCAGGAGTCTCCTCCCGTAGAGTTGAACACCCAATGACAGAAGGCTGAAATCAGGAAACAAATTAGATTGCATATCGGACAAAAAGCTGCGATATAGGCATTTGAGCTTGATGAGGAGCAGTGGGAGATAGAGCAGATCAGAAATAAGAGTATCCCACAACCAAAGAGATGGAACCTCGGGTCAACTAGACCTCTGGCCTCGCTTGATTCACGTTCCAGCTGCCGAGTAGAAACTGTAAAACTGCATCCCCCGTCCATAGTGATATGAGATTTGATGACTTTCCTAGCCAACCACAAGCACATACGTTGGACACCGATTCAACCAGTACATCGGGATGCTTTAGTGGGCCGCCAAATTATTAATCTAGAATTGGCATCAAGGAAAGCTCGAATATTTAGAAGAACAAGTGGATTTCGCAGGAAGATGCGTCAAAAGCCCAGGTTTCTCTTAGAAAAAAGCAAACGGAAGCTGATTCCCTGGAACCGTTCTAATTTGTAAGGGAAAGAAAAAGTGAAAGTGAAAATAGCAAAAAAAGTTAAAGACAACAATATATGTCACCATCCGGTGGTTCCGCTGTACTCTATCTTCACAGCCAATCTCAGCACACCAAATCCACCTTCTGCTTTAACCGAAATGGTGCCGACTACTGAGTAGTTAACCTTTCGGGCCAATAGAGCCATTCTCTTGACTCATAAGGGATCAGCCCGTTGACCTTAATTCAGCATGTACCATGTCGAAGGGCGGGTGCCTTGGGGGATGTGACAGATCGGGGCACAAACCACTGATAAAGTTCCCGGGCATTCACATAGTGCCTGGGTCCACATTGACAATGGAGTATAGGGAACGCAGAAAATTATGGTTGGCCAAGCTTTCGTGAATGGAAGTGGCGAAAGTTACTAAATTAAATTTGATATCTACTCATGGTGACGCACCTAATTACCGCGTGACTGTGCTCTCTGCAAGACCGTTTGCAGCCATAAAGTGGCATGGTCTAGATCAGTTTTTGTGTAAGCCAACGTCGAATTTGTACCTCAGTTCGATGAAATACAGCATTTTCTTTACTTTCCCTATCTCGGCGATTTGTGCTTTGGTCCAGGCTTACTGGTCACGTCACGCCTTGAATTTCCCTTTGCAAGCATGGGTGGTGTGACGCTTCGTCTCCGACCGATACGAGTTGAGGGGGCATGAACAGTTCCGAACAGTCGCAAGTTCCTGCGGATATTTTTGATCGTCTGTTCGCTGCATTCAGCTGCGTCAGCCATCTGAGATGTGGAGAGTGACTGGCCTTGGATCATATCATGAATAAACCGCAGCTTTGAGGGGGGAAATCTAGGGCCATCTTGTGTGTATGGATGTGACACTTCGTTAGTGAGTGTCGCTGGTGAAAAATAGATGCCAGGTGCAAGGGAGGGGGGAGGGGCACAGAGGTAACAGCGTATGGGAGTTTCGTGTTACTTACAGAATCATACGTATTGATGTCGTTCTAGAATTAAAAAAGGACCTATTCTTAGAAAAGCGTAATTTACAGCCTATCCTAGTATGGCTTCGCGTGGTTTCGGGTACGGGCCGAGAAACAAAGTGTGAGTGTTCTCGGGATCGGCGAACCCTGCGGGAGCCCAGCCTGTGGTAGGCTTTGGGCCGCAGACAATTGTCCGTTGATTTGAATGGTCGCTGTTTGTTCCGAGCAGAATGCTTCAACCCACCGGAGCAGGTCCTCCGGTATACCTCGCGCTTTCATCCTCTGGAGCAGCCGTTCTTTGCACACTCCATTGTAGGCTCCTTTGACATCAAAACTGATTAGGCTTAGTACCCGTCGACCGCGCCACGCCGTGTAGATTTGCTCTTGCAGAAACACGAGTGCTTGCTCCGCGGACCGCTGCTTTCGGGCTCCGAAGTGGCTAGTTGGGAGCAGACCGTGAGTCTCCACCGCGTGTGAGATCCTTTCTGCAACCACCGATTCCAGTATCTTGCCCAGCGTCGCGAGGAGTGAAATTGGTCTCCATGCTTTGGCAATGCTGTAATTTTCTTTATTCGGCTTTTTGAGCGGTATGATCTTCGCGTGTCTCCACTGTCTTGGCAACGTGCCTCCTTCCAGCGATGCCTGGAAAAGATCAAGAACCCTGTCTTTGACCGTAGGCCACGTCATTTTCCACACGATCACCGGCAGACCATCTTCGCCGGGTGCTTTCCAAGACTTCGCCGTCAACAGTTGCCGCTCTATCTCCTCCATCGTGATGGCTGGCATTTCTACCGGTGCTCTTTCTGGTCTGGTTCCCTCATCGTCAATGATGTCCGGTAGAGACGGGAAGAACGTGGTCAGTAATTCTTCTTATTGCTCCTTATGATCCGTGGTGGTCGTTCCGTCTGCTCTCCGGAGCTGCGGGACTTTTCCAAACGCTGCGTCGTCCCCCGACTTTAGATATCTAGCGGCCTTCCATATATTGTCATTGTCTGCAAGGAATTCGTTCCAGTGCTTTTTCTTTTGTTGTCGGATGGCCTCGTGATATAGTTTTGCTGCGGCCTCGGCAGTCTCTTCCAGGCGTGGTACCTTTCGCCCCGCCCGTCGCTCGGAGCGGGCGCGATTTCTCCAATATGTGTATATTTGACGGAGCTGTGTCAAGTCACCTGTCCACCATCGCTTTGCATGTGGTGACGGCTTGGCCTTTGGTGTCAAGGCGTGCACCGCTTCTGAGACAGCTGACATCAGTCGATCGGTTTTTTGCTGCACTGTGCCCTCCAGTGGAGTGGCGGCCAGGGTGTTCGCTATTCTGGCATTGATCTCTTTCCATGGAGCGTTTTTCAACAGGAGTCGTTCCTGGTGCTTTGGGGCGGACCACGGGCCATCGAATGAGGTCTCAATGGCGCAGTGATCCGAGCCATGCTCCGTCCCGAGTATGGCACACTTAATCATGGAGTCTGTCAGGTTCTCGGATGCAAGAACGAGGTCGATAGTCGACTCGCAGTCGCCATTTTGCCCTCCGCCATGCCATGTCTTTGTGCCTCGTTTGAGTAAACTGCTGAGAGCAAATTCATTCATGAGGTCGATGATTGGATCCGCTTCGCCTTGTCTTCCCAATGACACGTCGTCTCCTCCCCAGAGTTGATCATGTCGGTTAAAGTCCCCCATGATCAAAACCTCGACCACCGCACCGGTGTCTCGCCGTACCTTCGTGATCGCGCCGCGTAGCTGATTGCATGCATCGTCTAGAGCAGAAGCATTGCCCCCTTCAACATAAACCGACGCCATAAAGATCAGTCGCCCGGGGAGCCCGACGACCGCGGCCGTGAGATCGGGGACTCTATTGGCACTTGCTCCGCCTCTACCTCCTTCTTCACCCAGAACATACTTCGAATCGCCCACCTGCCTTCCCTCCAGGTGGAGGGAACCATCTTCGTCCATTTGTGATGTACCATCGGGGTGGTCAAGAGCCGGCCTTGAATCCTCCTCGCCTGGGGTTCCTGAATCGCTAACGCCACCGCGTTCTGAGTATCTTCGTCGTTCATTAGACTCTCGTGCACTGTGCCCTGCTTCCTCACATTCAGTTGGTTTATTCGGAGAGTTTTATTCATGACGTGACGGATAGAGTTTCGGACAGTTTTACTGCACCATTCATGAGGGCCTCCGCACGGAATGCACTTTGGAACTGTTTGGTCGCAGCTACTATGGCTGTGGCCTCCGCAACACATCTTGCACACTTCTGGGCGTTCTCGCACTGGAATGCTTTATGTCCAATCTCCTGGCAGTTGTAACAGTGCGTCGGTCGGGGGCGGTATTCAAAGGTGCTGGTCACGCCGGATTCTCCCCCAGCGTGAAAGAACACGTCGGCCAAGAGCCTCCGCGCGTCAGCGCTTTTAGTTAGGTAAACAACCATGGACCCGGAATCCTTTGCATTTTCCTTTCCGCTGAGCCATGCGATCTTGGCAACGGTGGCGTCATTCTCCTCGCTGAAGACCGCTGTGGCTTCGGCTCGAATCTCACCCTTCTCGTCCAGAACTGCAGCCTTGTTCACACTGTCCACCTTGATCGGGTAAAGCTCGTCACGAAGCACCCGGGCTCCAGCCCCGATTTTGGCCTCCGCCACTTCTTTGACCAGCCGGTGTTCGGTTTCATCCCGGCAGGCAATTCTGATCCGGTTTGTGTTCCTTGGATCCACCGTGACGGCGCGACAGCGCCAATGCATGTGGTCGTCCATGGTCCGAATTTCTGTTTCAACCGCCGCGCGAATGACGCCTGCGGATATCCTCTCATTACCGTTGTCTACCATGTTCGAGGTGTCTATCGTGCAATATAACGTGTCGGTGAATGTAGTCGGTGTCGTGTTCGACGATAGGGTCCGTATGTTGCTTGGATAACTCGTTGGGGGGAGTACGGGCGACATCTGCATAGGACGGGGATCCTAAGGCGGGGTCTGGCGGGCTGATTGCCACCCGCAGAGAGTGAATTTCACGGAGGACCTCATCATGGCCGTTGTGGGAGCATGGCTCGGAGAGGGTTTGTGGTGTCAGGGATCTGTCTGCCAGGGTGTGTAACTCCTGTCGAACTTCTGCAAGGGTGGCACTAAATTCTTCTGCAGTTCTCTTTTATGCAGATCATCACGTCGCCTAATCTCCCTCCTAAGCTTAACGAGCTCTTTCAAGAGGTTGGTAGCGCTCAAGTCCTCGCTCTCCGTTGAGGAGTCGTCCGAAGTTACCTCGTCACGATGGCTTTCTGGCTTGTCTTGGCGTTTCTTCCTCAGCTGCATGCGCGTATTTCTCTGTTTGGTGTCGATCTCTTGCTCTCGAGCGTAGTTATTCGGTGGTCTTGTGGTGCGTCTTGGCCTCGCCAATCGTGGAGGCGAATCTTCGTGTTCGTCACGGTCGGGCGGTTCAGGATATTCATCTTCCTCTTCCTCCGATAGAATCCTCCATGTATCTTGGTTATCTCTCTTCGAAGGGCTAAGATCTATCGAAGGCTGAGATGACCCAACCAGTGTTGTGTCATCAGACTCCATGCGTCTCAAAGAAAGCCTTTGGCAAGATCCTGGATTTCCTTCTGTTCTCTCTGAGTCAATTGTTTCGGTCTCAGACGCAATATAGATCGCTTCTGGCTCTTCCGATTCACCAGCCCATATACCCTCTTCAAGACCAGTGTTGATAGCTTCATTCCGTACTACGGCACTCTCTTCGCCACCAGAACTGCTACTCTGCCCCTCACTGTCAGTGTCATTACCAGTATCATTGTCATTGTCATTGTTGCTGCCGATGTCGATATCATTGTCATTATGGTTAGCGTTATTGTTATTGTCACCAGCACCACGATCATCTGCATTATTGCCAGCCCTTTCGCCACCATCGTCATCAAAGCGGTTGAATTCTTCGTCCATCGCCCTCCTGTTGTTATCAATCACATCCCTCGAGTGAACAATCAACGTCTGGAACTGGATATACCTTTCGTATAGAACTGTAATCGTAGAAATCCTTAGACACGTGGGGATACTGGTCCATTGAACATAATGTGCTTCTTCAATCCGGTTCAAATGATTGTTTATCACACGGCTATTGATCTCTTGGATCCTGGAACGGACATTTTCAATGTTCAGGCATGAACTCAGCTGAACCATTATCTGTCGGAGCTCTTGGTATGATCCATTACTAGCTGCAATCCCTATCTCTGAATACATCTTAGCTATAAGTAATCTTCTGAACCGATCATTAGAGACATTACCGAACCCTGACATTGCAACGAGTCGTTTAGCAACGTCACTAATCAAGTCCTCCACAGTCCGTCTCGGGGATTGAAGCTCCAGAGCTTGATAGCGGGCCAATATGCTGAGGTATACTCCTTTAGTGATACTTAATACAGCTATAGCCAACTTGGTGTCACGTATGAATATCCCCTGAAATCCAACTTCGTTTCTCAGTCTTACGCTCTTCATCTTCGTATTAACCAGGATCAAACACTGCATCTGTGGTACATAGTGAAGACCATCTCCATGGCGATCTGTTGGTGAAGACACAAATGAGTCGTACAGTTCACTGCACCGGAACAGTTGTCCACCTTGAGATATTTGAAGAATAGCAATATATGATGTCAGCATGTCCTCATGACGTTCAAACCAAACAGAGAAGTCAAAGTCGTCTCGGTTCATAATGGCATTCACTTGTTGACTTATGTATGTTGAGTGCTTCTTGAAAACAGATGATACATTAGGTGGCTTTCCATTTACATGTATCCAGTGTTCAATATCATCGGATGCAGGCGTCAATATATCATTGATAGATTCCTTGTGGAGCAACTTGCAGAGGCTATCTATAACGGAGATTCTGAGTCTATCAAGAGCCAATCTGATGTCTTCATGAGAAACCGTGTTCTTCAAATTGAGATTATTCAAAACGTTCAACTGCGAAATTCTTGGAATCTCACAGGATAGAGTCAGCTCATTCATAACAGCCCTCGTTCTTCGAGTCACGAAAGAATCCACAACCTTCGAGGTTGACCTCTTGAGATTCTGCAATACCGTACCCACAGTCTCATGCCCTGGCTCCAAAGCTTCTCTGATGACCCTGATAGTCCCACGATGCATCGTGCTATGACCAGCAAAGAGTGTTGGAACCTCCAAAGAGGCCCCAACATCTTTCTTCAAGAGAAAGTCAAACCAGAAAACATTCTTGGTTACTGAATAAAGATGGATGAGACGCTTCGACCTCTCTCGAGCAGATGCCACCTTGTCGGATCCAATAAGACAGTACAGAAGAGATGTTACCAGCCAATTGGAGATTTCGCCGTATTTGTCCTGGTTCACTTCGTTTTGACGGTCCTGAACTTCATGATGATCTTCCGCACCGTTGTCGTTCTGATTCATCAGTCTTCTGAGCCCTGGGAGATGAACATTGACTTGACCATGTCTTGCATGAGGCTGTTCAATAATATCAATATCAAGGCCCTCTCCCTCTGCTTCATCGAAGCCCTCCCCGTCAAGCTCATCGAGAACACGGATGATCTCATCATCTAACCCATCATCGTTGACTTGGTGAGGATCATGGATATTGTTGAGTAGAACTATTTCTCCTTCTGTGCCCTCGTCCTCGACGCGAGAGTCGAGCTCTATGTGAAGAATTTTGGAGACATATTCAAACACACAGTGGAAAATCTGCACCATTTCGTCAATACTGTCAATGCTCTTCTGCAGAGATCTTGTTGAGATACCGTTCCTAGTAAACGCCTTCACATTCGACACATCATTGTTAACACGAGAAGGCAGCGGACTGATTCCAGCATTGATCAGTCTTCTGCACTCGGTAAGCAGATGGCGAAACAGGATCTTAGTTTCACGTTTCAAAGAAAACAACTCGCTAATCGCAACACGGGTAGCTCTTATCTCATTGGCATGAAGAAAGCGATCAGTGAACTCAAGCCTGTCGACATTGCTGACAATGAGACCGAGCTCGATCATCTTCACAAAGGATAGTGCATATCCCTTGTATGATGCAGCAAGAATATCACATCTTCTCATCATGTGAGAGTTATCCAGTGTAGTGTTCTGCTTCATCTGCAGAGACATAATAGCCTCGGTGACCTGTAAAGTCATTGTTACAACCTGGGAACACTGTTGTATATCCTTCATGGCAGAGGGTCTCATAAATTTTATCTGGTCAACAATCTTTTGGAGTTTCTTCAACACCCTTGGATCTCTGGCAAATGGGTCATCAGCACTACCGCCAACTATGTTTCCAGGCTCAACTAGTCTGATCCCTTTATACATCGCACCATCAGAAGTGATTCCTCCTAGTCTTGCAGCGCGACCATCAGCTCTTTGTCTTTCCAAGATCTGCCCTGCCTTGTCACTGTAGTATGCTTCAGCTCCTGGGGCTCTGACTCTGACTGTCGTGGCAAACAGACTCCCATTCTTCTCATGGGTGAATCGTTGCGTTGCTCTTGGGATAGACCATTTTGCACTGTACTTCGAGTCCATGAAGCCGCGGATCTTGGCGTTGACCTGAACGGCAGAAACACTCAGACAACTGTTTGGGATCTCGTGTTTATGCTCTTTCTTGTAGTGCTCAACAACCTTTGCAGCCTTTGGACTGAAATGACAACAGTTTGGAAATGGGCAAGTAGGGTGAAGTTCAATAGACAAGCCTGGAATGGCTCTGGAATCCCCATATACGGTATTGCAAGGTTTTAGTAGGCCTTGTCCCTCAATTGAGGTGCTGCTAGTTGAGGAGATTCTGAGATCAATCAACGACCAGTTGTGTTTGAGCTGCGATTTAATCTCTCTCTCAAGTGCTTCAACGCTGATCTCGTATCTGAGGTACTTGAAGTCTTCAGCTTCGGTGAGTGTTTTATAGAATTTGGCGATATCGGGCTTCAGTGGCATGTTGGATCCAAAGTGGGAGGAGAAAATAGCAATCGGAGCAGTTTCGCATAGACTGACTTTGAACTTCCATAGTGTTTCCGTTGTGTACCAAAATCCCTCTGGCGGATGTTTATCATGATTGAGTAGCACAACGTTCATACCACTATTATCAGCCTTATAATCTTCAGGGTAGAACAAGCGTGGCAAAACTTCACTATCCATATCAACTTCGGACCCATAATCCTTTCCTTCCAGAAAATCATTGACAAATCGTTTTCGTTCAGTGTGCTCATCCAAAAATTCAAGGTAATCCATGACTGTTGGAGTCTAAAACATTGTGTTGGATCTACAGGATCATTGTGCAAAAGTTTTCTCTCTTTATATATGAACAAAAAAAATTTGCACTGGAAGTGACTCTGATTCCAGGTGACCGGTAATGGGGCGTCAGCGAAAGGGCTGAGGGGCTGAGCTCTTGGAGGATTGACACTGTGAAGTCCAGGCCCTGTTTGATCTATAATCAATTACAGTGGATTGGTGTATATACTGTCCAGCTGGATACTTGTGGGGTTGGCGTATGATTTTCCTTTGGGAATCACCGCTAAGGCGCCTCTAATTAGCCGCCGCCGCGCCTAACCAGAGTCTTGCGCGACTACTAAATTGCGCGAACTCTACAGTCGCGCCAGTCTTCGGAGACCATGGAATAACGCCAGGCTCACTAGCCAACTTAGAAACAAAATAAGTATTTTGAGTTACTGAACTTGTGATATGTGTGTTCAATGTACCAATAAAAGGTATTTAGTTCCAAAAAACCCATGTTGATATTATCTTTGAATGGTTTTCAGCCTTGGTTCTGAGACGTCTATGCACTGTGGACACCCTCTTTGCAAAATTTTCATGCGCGTTTTCTTTGCCAGATGATCTCATGCAGGTAATTAATGAAATTGGTCATGTACAAAATTGGTTTCATTGGACAAATAATTTTAAGATACGAAGTCCACTGGAGGCTAGATCTGTTAGAATCGTATTAATTAATTATTAAGAGTGGCGTGGTGCTATTATCGGTTGTATCTTTTCTGGCGTAGAGGGGATCCCAGGGATGTAATAATAGAACCTCAGAGATCAACGATTTGTGTGATCTAGAGAGAGCTGAGTCGGATCGTCTTGCTTTCCAAATGGAGGAGTGTAGCTGCATAACTGTTGGGTTCAAGTTCTGCTTGCTGCGAAACCTGAGAGCTAAATTCTGTGTCGAAGGAGACCAACGCACCAGCGATCGATATTACGAAACCCTGTGGGTCGGGTATTAGCAGAAGGCTGCAAGTGATTAGACGTGGGCTTATTATACCAGAGTCAACACCGACCTTCGCACGGCGGGGCGGAGTGATGGAGTTTTCTGCTTGCGGCTCACCATCGGCCCACTGGATGCTTGGACAGCTGGATGTCTGGACAATACCGCAACACCGCCTGCACGACACCAGTCACCCACAACACTGGGGCACGTCCCTGCAGGTGAAAAACCACAACACTGCTTGCACCTCACGGCCAAACCACGACACAGGAGCGCGTCACCGGACCGCTCTGTGAGCAAAATTACGAACCTATCTTATATACCTTAGGAAATGGGTGTCTATGGACACTTGACTCATGGTATGGGCTGACGCATCTGTATGATGTTGGCACCAGCTCGTGATACGGGCTGACGTAACCGTCTGGCCCTGACAG
>PPLH03000062.1:0-10725 GCA_003706445.3 Williopsis mrakii
GCATCCTGAAGCTTCTCTGCCTCATCAACCTTAATTGTGGAAGCGCTTGAACTCATAACCTGTTGAAGACCTATTGTCTTCTGCGTCACTAAGGAGGTATAGTCCATACTTTCTTGCTTGTATTATATTTTACTTAACTAGAATATTCAGAGGACACAACTCACCCTTTATATAGTTGATTTCAGTGGCTGTGTGTGTCATTAACTTCCCCACACTGTTTCACCACTGTTTCATCACTGTTTTACTTCATCATCATATGACGTCCTTCAACAACCTCAACAGAAAAAAAATTACTGCTTTGAAGGATTTGTTATAGATTATTCCAAATTATTTGAGATTTTTTTTAAAGATTCCATCTTGAAAGAATTGTCCAACGTGAAATTAGATTCATTTTTTGCAGAATACATAAGAAATATAAAAAAACTAGCTTGATAAACCTCAAAAAAATTCACCAAGAACAAATTTGAAGTCTATCGCTTGGCTATATATCAAGATATACATCAATCTATATTCCGAATAAAACGAGGGAACATTCGTTATGTTTCGAATATAGATTAAATCCGATGCGCGATTATCCATCCCTACCAAAAAACAGAGCAGAATATCCAATATGTTCCAAAAGACAGCATAACCGATGTATTGAGTAATTTCTGATTCAGCACCACTGACGAAATAACTTAAATCTCTCAAGACTTATTATTTAAGATAGTGATGTCATCGAATAATAAATATCGGTTCGGGTCGAATATGGATTGCACACACGCACTGTCGCTGATTCTTTCCGATACGGTGCAAATTTCAAGAACGAAAAAGCCCATTTTCTTTCATACAGGAACTTTCAGCATGGAGTATACTGTGTTGGACTCCATGTCGCAGTGCCGAGGCGAGCTGTTCTTCTAGCTGGTGCTTTGATCATATATTACTTTTAATGATTGGTTCATTCCGTTGTAACTTGTTCTTGAGAGAACTTGATTTTGTGCTCGGAATGATAGTACAAAGAAGAGATACACAAATTCAGCTTGGAAGCGCCATAGAACAAGGTAGGAGGCACGAGGTAAAATCCTAATTCTCAGATAGCGATCATGACAGCGTCTTTGAAGCCAAATGTTTGGAGCCACATGTTTGGAGCCCCATGTTTAGCAGGGACAGCAAACTGATAGTGAGCGCGAAAAGTTATAAAGCAGGAACATGTAGGAAAAATGAAGGACCAAGAGGGGACCTCAGGCATAAGGTAAGATAGAGAGACGAGGAAAAATAAAGAAAAAGAAGGAAACCATGGCCAAATACACCGCGCGCAACGAGTTCAGAAGTGACACTTTCACCACCCCTTCTAGAGCAATGCTGGAGGCAGCCGTGGATTGCTCTGTTGGTGACGCTGTCTATGACGAAGATGATGACACCAATACACTACAGCGTAGTATTGCAGATATGACGGGTAAAGAATCCGGTTTGTTCTGTGTCTCTGGTACCCTGGCGAATCAGATCGCAGTGAGAACCCATTTAAAAGAACCTCCTTATTCCATAATCTGTGATTACAGGGCTCATATCTATGTTCATGAAGCTGCTGGATTGGCAATGCTATCTAATGCCATGGTTTTACCCGTGAGACCTGCAAATGGGCTATACATTACTGTGGAGGATATTGAGGAATACTTTATCGAAGATGACGGCGATATTCATGGTGCTCCTACAAGGCTGGTCGCCCTGGAGAACACTTTACACGGCATTGTGTATCCATACGAAGAACTCTTGAGAATCAGACAATGGTGCTCTCAGAAGAATATCCCATTACACTGTGATGGCGCTCGTCTATGGAACGCCAGTGCGGAAACAGGAATTACTTTCAAACAGTACGGTGAGATCTTTGACACCATTTCGATCTGCTTATCTAAGTCTATTGGTGCGCCAATTGGTTCTGTGCTTGTTGGCGCTCAAGAGTTCATCAAGAAGGCAACCCACTATAAGAAGCAATGTGGTGGTGGTATCAGACAGAGTGGTCCAATGGCTCGAATGGCTATTGTTGCTATTGAGGAAAACTTGCCAAAATTGAAAGAATCCCATCGTAAAGCACAGGATTTGGCTCAACATTTGATCGGGCATGGAATCGAATTGAAGGAACCACCTCATACCAATTTTGTCTTCATCGATGTTAAGAAATCGCCTATCGATAATGACGTATTGATGAAATATGCAGAGATGTATAACGTCAGGCTGTGGGCTGGTCGTATTGCATTTCATTATCAGGTTGATGATGAATCGCTTGAGAATGTTAAGAAGGCCATTGTTGAGGCATTTCAAGAGACGAAAAACCTGGACAAAAAGACAGTTGTGACCAAGATCTACAACAATAAAGCTAATGATAAGTAGCGCAATTACATACAAATACACCTCCACCAGCGAGATTCAGATTTATATTCGCGACTTCATTTTTGTGGCTTTGCTGATATGCCGACGAACCCTTCCGCTGTATGAGCAATAATTTAATAATTCAAAAACAGGGAATGATTTCTTACACCTTTTGATGCAATGATCTATATTTACAACGTATGAGGCTACGAGCATTGAATCTTGAGACTATGACAGGTTGAGAGTAAGAACTCTAAACAAGATTTAAAAGAGTTCTGAGGCAACCAGGCCAATTCAACCAATGTGAGACTATTGATAACATGTGTTGGTGATGCTCTCTACAAACAGAAGAATAATACTATCAAAACTGAAGAGATAGATCAATTACTTGATATTTGAGGTATGGACGAAATAAAATGGCTGTAGATTAGCCAGGTATAGTCATAGTTGTTGTTCTGTACTGGCTGCACTCCGTGCTATAGAGGCCTCAATCTATTCTCCATTCACTTTCAGTATGCTGAAAATCTGAGCCCACTTCTGGAGCAGTTCATGATTTCTGGAACATGACACTTGTATTATACTGTTGATCCATGTAACATGCAAAGTAGGTGCTGGCGTTATCTGTGTGCTCAATAAGTGTGGATGGAATCCACCTAGAGGTGCGACCGGGTAGCCAATATACCCGCAATATACCCGCTACGCGCGAAAAAGAGTACCCGCCTGTAAGTTGTAGTCATAATACCTGCTATTGGGGTGTAAGGATGTATTTACCTTTTGGGAATAGGTAGTGTACTTGTTAATGGATGTATTTGTGGACCGTGAGGCTTGTATACAAAGGGGTCGTTATGTGAGTTGATGGTGCTTAACCGCAAGTTGATTACAATGAACATTAAAATTTTGAATGGCGATATTTTTATGGTTTTGTTAATATTCATAAGCTTTAGAAGATAGGGTATCTCACATTCTTCACCTCAAATCCAATTAGAGAATTCGATCCATGACCAGACGAGATCACGGTTTTTCAGGAAAAAACATGGGTAGTATTAGTGTATTTGAAGAAATATTCATAAAGATGATATATATCTTAGTCAAGAAGCCTAGACGGTATCCAATGGACAACTTCTAGGAGTTTGAGAATTACTGACTAGTCAGTCACTCAACATAGCCATTGCATTTCAAAAATAAAAGTGATGAGAGCATTTGGGGACTCATGGAATGTCTTCTTAAACCCAAGAGGACACGCGCGACTGAGAAGCACCTCTTTGTGCTCACACTGGTCGACGGTATGGCCAAAAACTTCTTAGCTAACAAATTGTAAGGATTCATCAAACAGTGGAGTATTCTTCTGCAAAAGCGCATGTATTCTTCTGCAAAAGAGCATGCATATTAGGATTGAGAAGCAGGAGAAACATGCGTTTTGGGAAATAAGACGTTCTGGGCGTGGTTATGAGCGTGCGGTATTTCGTCCGATTTACTATTTAGGAAAGGTTATGATCTCCTGTATTCACCGGGTTTACTGTGGGTATAGAGAGGCTTCAATCTGCGGGTACTACCCGCAAGGACTTTTGGATACCCGTACCACCTCTGAATCCACCTATAACAGCGGATTAGACAGGTTGATTTAGGTCACAAACTGGCGTGTCACGAAATCATTGTGTCGGTTTAATATAACTTAGACCACTGTTATGTTAGTCTTCGAGAGCTGATGAAGTTCTTTAACTGTTCCAACGATCAACCAACGATATAGGTGCCAAACTCTCTTTCAATGGCAGCTTTAAAAATCTACTTGAGGAGGATCCTTCTCAAAGTGGCGTCCCGTGGTGCCGGGGCCAGTATAAAGCCATTACAAGGTCAAAGTAGCTGGAAGACTTGGTTAACAATAGGGAATGTTCAGCGGCCTCAAGATTCATATGTCGGGTCCGATTATGCCATTGCGCTTCTAGAAGAAGGCGACGACATAAGCAATGAAAGTATTGAAGAATATTGAAGAACCCGTTGCAAGTGACAGTACATATGAGAGTGGCACGACGGGCCTAGAGGTGTGCGGGCCACATCGCAATCACCATAGATAATTAAATAAGGTACTCTTTATCGCAATCGATATTTCAGTTAGGCTCATAATGTAATTTTAGTCACCTAGGTCTAGTGACAGGGAAAACCCTATGCATTCAACACTCCTTCCTTGGGAAACGAACACTGAACGACTTCTCCTTGAATTTCACAGCTCTGTATGGAATAAGCTGGAGTATTTATAACCTGAAGATCATGCCATCGTATGTGTATGTACAGCCATAGTTAAAGCTATCTTGAATCAGACCCAGTAAGATTGGAAATCGGATGACAATAGAGACCTTGTGAATTGTTCCGTTTGAAGTGGAATGATAAAAATGTTCCATCTGGAATCACTGCGCATGAACTCGTAGCCCAGATCCTTTCATTTCCTCATTAATTAATTTGCCTGTCCTGTTTCTCCAGGCTACCATCATCAACACGCATTAAATGACTTAAGCATCTCATACTGGCCCCCACAGAATTATCAATCTTGGAATCCGATGTTCTAGAGCACTCAAAGTGCATATATATAATCTTTACGTAAGCCTCATATACCCATACAGACTCGCAAGCCTCGAAGGGTGTTGCCCGGTGAACTTCGTACTTGAAATTCTCACTAATCGAAAATCGAGATTCGCCTCATGCAGCAAGAACTGAGGCGGGCGATTGATTTTATTCCAGAAGTGTGCGATCTTTTCTAAGCGTTAATCAGCGCGAGTCGTGATCGATAGACACCTCATACTTTTTGTTTAATGATTATCTTTCAAGATGCACTCAAAGACTTCGCTATCGCCAATCCTGTCTACGTCAGATTACGACTTGCTTAGCATGCTGGATCTCAAGATATTGTCTGATTACCTGCGGAACTGTTGGTTTGAGTTCCAAAAACTACAGCTAACGCCGCAGCCTTGGTATACTGTTAATTTTCGGTAGATTCGTCGGCTGATTCAGCTTCTAAACTTTGGGATCTGGTTAATGGAATGTAGTGAATCATTCAGAGAGCTAATGGATGAATGAGCTCATATCTCGGCTAGTTTCGACTGATAAATTATCAAATTTTCGATTGCTTGTACCGTGGAGCATAGTTACAGACAGGTAGAGTCTCCAAGGTATATATATATCTTAGGAAATAGATGTTTTCTGGACACCTTCGTGATATTGAATTAGGGAGACGCGTGAATGTGGTAATAGATAAATTGATTGCAAGATAATATCAAGATCTTCTCAGACAGTCAAAGGAACAGTTTGCTAGCTTATCATTTATGATATGATTATTGATGCTTCTGGCGGGGACCGATCTTTTGCTGTATCACACGGTAAGAATCCTTCTCTGAATTGGAAATAATCTGCAGGATGTTTCGCTTTCTCACCACCTCATAGAAACAATACCTATTTGTCTTCAAAAGGATCTTTGCAAAAGGCTCATGAAATATTTATCCTTATTCGCCCTTGAATACCAGATCCTTTTGTTTTTAAAATCAATATGATGTATCATCACTCTCATCTTCTTTAAACCAACAAGCTCCATATCAATTTCTTGAACGCAAAATATCTGACCTCCAAATAATATGAATGAATTATTGACAGTTTAAGTTCATAGCATTCATGATATATTATTCCACGAAAGTTCTCTACTATTGACAAACCGGTTAGAAATATCATATACGTGGCCATGTTATTGCTTGTGACCTTGTTCGATATACGAAAACTCTTGGAAAAATGTGGCACACTTCAAATGCATCAACTGAGTGGTCAAAAGTGGATATTTTCAGACGTTATTTTGAAGAAGCATCTACTGCCTCTTCGCTTTATTATATCTGAAAATAGAAGGAAGACCTCGAAGAAATTGACTGATATAAAGTCAAATGTAAAAGGAATTGCATCTGCTATGAATGAATCAAAGAAAGTGATCTGCTCATACGTATATTCGGAAGAGACCTTGAAAGGAGATTTGACTGCTAAGATCTCAGGGAAATGACAATATTGGACGCTGAATTTATAAGCAGAATCTAAAACATAATCACTTTCCGACTGATGACCATGTGTGGCCCAATAGTGACCTGTAGTGAGAGTCTGATTGCAAGTTATACTAGCAATGAAGCTGCTCGAGATGTCTCATAAATCTCCATTCATTGCACCTCGTTACAGACGATCTGGCATCTCATGTTTTCAATCGTTCGTTGTAATTAAGCCAAAAGCTTTACTCATATTCCAGATGAGATATATATGTACAAATGTGTTTTTGACAATTCTCAGCTGATTGCAAGTGCATAGAAAATACCCGCAGCATTTAAGTGTAGAGTTCAGGGCTGCTATCTCTTCTACTTAATCCCTATTGGGGGAAACTGAACTTTTACCTTTAAGAACGCATCTCTTTGCATAGCTGTGGGATCCCATTTTGTTGGACGTCTCTGTAAGTACATGTTCAAAGCTGTAGCATATCATCTCATAGACTCCATGTTCTACCTTAGGGCCAACAAGAAAGATATGCAGATATGATACACTCATATGTGCATCACCTCTATTCTGCTTTTCAGATGAGGAAGGAGCTGGAATCGAAAGTATATCCAGACTTGCGTTCGTATATTTAATTAGCAGTGACATATTCCGCTCTTGGAGTACAATCCTTCGTATATTTAATTAGCAGTGACATATTCCGCTCTTGGAGTACAATCCTGTAACTCTAGCATCCAATAGAAAATCATGTTGTTGAAAACACACACTTCTCCGTCCGGGATTCAAGATCATATTACACATATAATGAACTTTGAAGCATTCATCTGGCATCTCGTATTCGGTGTTCTCAGCCCTTTTCGACCGAAGAAAGGAATCCGAAAGTTGCAGTTATGCCTCACGTGGATCTGCTCTGATGCATTTTAATGTTATTGCAGAATTTTCAGATTTTGGGCGCTTCGATATGCAGAAGTTGAATCTTTGAATGTGGATCTAGATGTTGATTTGGTTATATGGGTTGCGCGCTAGTCTTCTCATGCTGCTCATTTGTACTTATTTTTGAGCAGCAAGTAATTTAGAAACTAGGACTGCCACTATAAGAGTGTTTAAAAATAACTCACCGAGCTGGCTGCAAAGATAAGTTCGAAGTCTTAGAACTTTCGAGCGCCAAAAAGAAGCATATCATTCTGCAAGTTGCTACAGCGTCATTTATTATATACCAGATTCCAACTCGTTTGGTTGTGTTTTCATAACCACTCTCTGTCAGATCCCCCGCTCTAATTTATTGAATTTTCACGCAATCTTTTTTCATTTTTCGTTTCCCAGTACTATTAAAGCGGGAATACATTTGAAGGTAAGGATATATTTCTGTATCGACAGCCATCATGGAATTGCTTGTCATTTTGTCATGATTTAAGGTTTAGAATAATGTACACAGACCTATGTTTTGCGCGTCATTCCAGGTATGCAGACTACGAAAAGTGACTGCATGAATTTTACATGTTGTGCAGCCGAGCAGTGGATCGTGGCAAACTGATCATTCTTTAATCATTTAGAACATTTTTGTAGTTTCGGTCTCATAACGCGTTTCTTAACACAAAAATATAGGAATAATAGCGCTTTTGGCTCTGAATATTCGAGAAGAAGGGTGTGACTAGGAACAGCTGCATCTTGACTTTTTCGTTGAGAGTAGCGACGAGTAACCCCGCTACACAAACAATAATTCTCGTGCATATCGAAAAGGTTAATAACCAATTATGGTTGAAGGAATATGTCTGAAGCCATTTCCCTGACACTGCTCTTCATTAAGGTTGAATAGGTGAAGAGATTTCATCTGCAGAATCATGCAGATATGTCTGGTGCTGATGTGCTGCAGGCATTTTTTTCTTGATTTACGAACTATGCATGTAGTTCTTTTCCTTTTATTAAAAAGATGAGATCATTTCGAGACATAACATGCATATCGGAACTAGCTTAGTTATCATCTGAAGTTCGTATATGTCTGGTCGATTTCAGACTAATTATTCTCTTACTTTGTCATGTATTCTTATTTAGAGGCAATCCTAATTAAAGATTAGAGACATATAACATTTGAATATGAAGGACCTAGTTTAAAAATGCGGCATACGTTATTTAAAACTATGATCCGACTATTACAAGTTTTCCCCCCTCTATGAATAGATGCCCCATCGGTACGAAGCACATCCACTTGCATGAGATGCAAGATGCAATATGCGGATAGAGTAAGATCCTTCCAAAGCATTTCGATGAATGCCGCTTACAACCATGTGCGTCTGGGACGTATGCCTCTTTAGCAGAACTCCCGAACACATTTCTGCAGCATTGAACACTTAAGCATTTTGATGAACATGAATGACATGACCTGATTCCTTGCATCTATTGAAGTGCCGCATTTGAGGAGAGATATGGATGAAGTTAATAGCGATTGCTAAAGACACATATAAAGTAGAAAGCTTCCCTCAATGGTTTATTCTCGGCCTTATCATTTGCGCATTAAATCAAAAAGCCTGATGAGACTCTTCGTGAACGTCATTATATTGGGTCTTCTATCTTTGGCTTTTGCCACGGAGCTGTCTGGCGTCTTCTCCTCATTAAATTCAATATCTCAGTTGACGGCTGAAAATCCATGGGATAATACTCCATTTGACTACTACACTGTCAAATTGGGATGGAACCTTCCTATTGGATCTGCTACCACTGGCGATACTTTTTCATTGTCTATGCCATATGTTTTCCGCGTTGATAGTTTGTTCAATGATATAAATTTGTCCTCTAACACCTTTAATATCACTTCTGGAACAACTACCATTGCTACTTGTGATATTGACTCAGCTGGTGGGGAATCTCTTGTTACTACTATTAGGTGTAAAGTGGTTGCTGATCTCTCTGTCTATTGCAGTGATCTTACCGGCACTGTCACACTTACTCGTATCACCTTCGATATTGGAGGCAGGGTTGAAACTATTGCAGCAGCAAATCATTGGAGTGCCGGAACTAATGCGGTGGCTTTCAACGGTCTTGGTGGAGAAATTTCCGTTAGAGCAATTGATACTAGTTCTAACGTCTTGTTCGCTAGAATTACAACGCAAGGCACAACCTTGCTGTACTTCCTTATGGATCCTAGCTATTGTCCTAATGGTATAACAAGTGGTACTGTGACATTAAGCTGGGTTACTGGTGACAGTTACTTGAACTTTGACGGCTCTACGGTGGAAGCCTATGTTACTTCCGAAGTAAGTGATTTCGGGATGCCGATGGTTTATGGTGCCTTAAATGATCTGAACGTCAGGGCATATTCAAGCAATGTTCAAATACAATTTGGTGCAATTCCAAAAACGAAGAGATTTTGGATGTCCCTGTATGCCGACTTTATTGCTTCTGCTGGTGGGTATTCAAGTTACAGTGTCAACTATGTTGCTGAATTATTATGTCAGGGCGAAAGTACAACTACCACGCAGACTATTAGCAGAGCCGGAAACCCTACACCCCAAACTCCTACCGGGACTGCAACTGTACAAACATGTTCTTCCGCACCAGGTACCATCACCACCACTACTCCATGGACCGGTAGCTACACCACCACCTACTTCACCACTGGTACCGACTCCACTGTGACCGAGGTAGTTGAGGTTCCATCTTCTGGTATTCCTGGTACCATCACTACCACTACTCCATGGACCGGTAGCTACACCACCACCTACTTCACCACTGGTACCGACTCCACTGTGACCGAGGTAGTTGAGGTTCCATCTTCCGGTATCCCTGGTACCATCACTACCACTACTCCATGGACCGGTAGCTACACCACCACCTACTTCACCACTGGTACCGACTCCACTGTGACCGAGGTAGTTGAGGTTCCATCTTCTTCCGCACCAGGTACCATCACCACCACTACTCCATGGACCGGTAGCTACACCACCACCTACTTCACCACTGGTACCGACTCCACTGTGACCGAGGTAGTTGAGGTTCCATCTTCCGGTATCCCTGGTACCATCACTACCACTACTCCATGGACCGGTAGCTACACCACCACCTACTTCACCACTGGTACCGACTCCACTGTGACCGAGGTAGTTGAGGTTCCATCTTCTTCCGCACCAGGTACCATCACCACCACTACTCCATGGACCGGTAGCTACACCACCACCTACTTCACCACTGGTACCGACTCCACTGTGACCGAGGTAGTTGAGGTTCCATCTTCTGGTATTCCTGGTACCATCACTACCACTACTCCATGGACCGGTAGCTACACCACCACCTACTTCACCACTGGTACCGACTCCACTGTGACCGAGGTAGTTGAGGTTCCATCTTCCGGTATCCCTGGTACCATCACTACCACTA
>PPLH03000062.1:11637-22503 GCA_003706445.3 Williopsis mrakii
ACCACTACTCCATGGACCGGTAGCTACACCACCACCTACTTCACCACTGGTACCGACTCCACTGTGACCGAGGTAGTTGAGGTTCCATCTTCTTCCGCACCAGGTACCATCACCACCACTACTCCATGGACCGGTAGCTACACCACCACCTACTTCACCACTGGCACCGACTCCACTGTGACCGAGGTAGTTGAAGTTCCATCTTCCGGTATCCCTGGTACCATCACAACCATTACTTATGTTAATGATAGCGGGAAGACAAAGACTGAAGTCATTAGAGGAGCTTTCACTACAGATAGTGTGGGTTCTGCTATTGTGTCATCAGTAACCTCTGATGTCCATGTTATGACTGTAAGCAATACGAACGGGGATGTTGTGACTGTAACTGTTACTGTTCCTTGCAATACTAGCACATTGCTGATACGCAGTAGCGCGGGAGGAGAAACTACGGTGACTGCCATTGTTACTTACTACCCGGCAACCAACTCTGAAGGCTCTGTAAAAACGACTAGCGCCGTTATATATGGTACCATTGTTTCAGATAGTCCCAGTGTTACTTCTTCTGATGTTTCTGAGGCATTTGCTCAAGAGAGGTCCACCATTTACAGAACTGATCAAACTGTCCAGACCGGCTCCATTAGTTTGGAAACACTACCCGGAACTCATGGAATTAGTATCACGAGCATAGCTTCTGTCTCGTTCGCAACTGACAGTACCCTTTCGCGATCAGTTGGCACTGATGTTCCGGTAATCACAACTTCATTTGACGGTAGTGGTTCAAGGCTAGGCCGAAATACCTTCTTCCTATCATTGCTCTCTATGGCTCTTTTATCGGTATTCTGACCTTGAAAATCATCTGGAAATCCGATTTGCGCTACGCTTTCCTTTCTCGTACTTTTCTTGCAGTAAGACTTTATTGAATTCGATCGATGTCTTCATTCATTTCCATTTTGCAGCTTCTCCTTTCCCTTACTTCGTTGAAATTTTTTCTCCTTTTCCCTTACTTGTCATAGGGCTTGATTGAGTTCGATCAATACCTTCACTGAATCCGTTTCACCGATTTGCCTTGAATTTGATTAAATGTTTTGCATTTTTGTAGCTGTGAATGCGATCGCGTCTATGGTAATTGTTTGCCCAAGATCCAGTACAAGTCACTTTTTTCGAAAATAGAGGGTACCAGGTTCATGTGCATACCCTAGTGTACTCAGCTCCCCAAGATTTTAGTTTGTATCTTATACTGTATGTGGAATGCCAACTCTCTCCAACCTAAATTCCTTGTTAGGATTTTATACTCACCTGAGACATTTAGGCTGTTCACCAATATGACAGTTAAATGACTGTTTCTACCTATGTCATGTTCAAAGTTCAGTTCTTGAACGATATGGCATTTATTATAAAAATTTTATCAGCTGAATTTTTTTTTGGAGAGGTGGAACATAGGTAAAAGGTAATTGTTATACGGCCACAAATCATAGAAAGATTCATTTTCTCGTGCAATCGGTATTTCTTCATGAATAGCCTGCTATCCCACGCCAGTATTCAATATTAGAGTAATACCAAGAGCTCGTTATATCGTATGAGTCTCTCATGAGATTTCTGAAAATTTTCGGCTCCAAGAATATTCAGCGACTTTCTTGCCTTGGAGATGATGTCTGAAATCTCCTTATTGAAGAACTTGTAAGGTTCGATTAGTAAATCCTTTATACCTTTCTGATTGATTGTATATTATAGCATAGTTACTGTCAAGCAGGGGTTTTAGGGTTTCTTATATACCTTAGGAAATGGGTGTCTATGGACACCTGACTCATGGTATGGGCTGACGCTTCTGTATGATGTTGGCACCAGCTCGTGATACGGGCTGACGTAACCGTCTGGCCCTGACAGAACTAAGATTAGACGATGTATAATTTCCGTAATTGCGCAGCTAACAATCTTTGAAAGATGAATGATGAAACAAGCACCGCAAGAGTGGAACTTTGCACTAAGACCATACTGAATAGATATATTCACCGGTTGGCCCCTTAACGGTACTCCAGCAATAAGGGCAAACAATGTAACTATCAAATTCGAGGAATATGGTTTGCATAATTGGATAAACGGGACCAAGTGTGGGGTATCTCGTCCACTCTTATATACGAAACCACACACTAGGGATCGTTATGAAATTGCTAATCACTGGAAACTTCAAATACTTCCCTGTGTTCATGTGAAACTGCGAGAGTCATGACCCACTGCAAATCCAAAAGAATTAGCGATAGTCCTCAGATCAATCTGAGATGGCGTCGGACCCAACTCTGACGACCAAAAGACAGGCAAATAGATATATGATGATCGAACTGATTAAACTGGAAGACAGAGCAGCTTTTTAAGCCAATAGCTTCACAGGCATCACCTATTGTGATGCAAAGTTCAACTCAACATGAACAGAAGCAGCTCCAGTGGAGAGCATGAAGATGATCAAGATTCGAGAGCCGAAACACGAGCTCATACCCACTGAATGAGACTACGATGAAGGAACTTAATATCATTGTGACGAGTGGTAAAGCACCCATAGAATCAATCTCTTTCAAATTCTCGCTCGTACACCCCTGGATACCCAGTCCGACAGAACTTCGTGGCAGTTTTATATGTTTCCAATAAATCATCGCCATACTGAACAGTGACATAGGAACTTAAACTATAGAAAACGCATTCACAACTACTAGCAGCTAGTAGAGAAATACACTCCACAAACAATTTGTTTCACTGCCAAGAGCAAATATAACGTTTGGTATATACATCTTTTAGGCAGCGGCAAAAAAGCACTCGCTGTGATTACATTCATAGACATCAATCCTCCGCCAATACAAGTTATCAATCTTTCGATAGAGAACTCAACCATGGTATAGCAATATCTGAAGATAAGACATCTTAGGACGAGCATAACATTAAAGAAGATCGGCAAGGGGTTGTGGCCAAAGATATTACTCAACTTTGAGTATAGTGGCTGGAAAGTTGAACATGAAAGGTGTTATTCCATTAAATCTGTGAAACAGAGTTGAAATCAGACAGAATTTTACAGAGCATAGTGGTGATGACAGTAGTGCCCAGTGCAGAGAGGAAGCTGCCAATGTACAGCGAGTCAGCGACGATATGATACTGATAATCGCTGATCGTGAAAGCATTGGGGATCCATCCCTTTGGGCTTTAACATCTGCGGAGGTGTTGTCCGTTGAGCCGTATCTCTGCCCATGAACACGACGGTCTTCAGCATGCTCCCGGGCGCCTCTGACACAAATTCCAGGGGATGCGAATGTTGGACCATCAAGAGCATGGAGATCTGTCTTCATCAATGGTCACTGGTGATTGTTGAATCTATTCTCCCCGTGACATAGAAAGACTTGGAAAATAAGCTATTCTTTTTATGGTAATGCCAGATTTATTGCTGTGAGATGGACAAGCAATGGAAAAAACCAACGCGGTAAAGGCGGTAAAAAATAAAGGCTATTCTTCATATCTTCCCATATCAAGATTCAATATCCACTAACATCCATTCTCTAAAGTATTTAAACAGCCCTAGAAATTTTATTTGACAATAAATGTATAATATAATAGATATTCAATCAATCAGTACAGTCGAAGGGATTCACTAATCGGACATTGTACTATGTGTTTTGGGTCCGCTTAACTTAAAATGTTAAATTTGGATATTTGACTCGAATATTCTAACGAATATGGTACTTTGTAATCCGTTATGTAAGCTTTATCCACATGAGGGAAGTCTAGCTAGCTGGAGATCTCCGGTAGCGCCGTATAACAATTTTTCGTACGTTATAAATTTTCCTTTGCTATAGAATTCGCGAAATTTAAGATTAACCGTGCAAGAATATCTTAGGGAGATCTCCCGTAACGCGTTATAACAATCTTTCGCAAGTCATAAATTTTCTTTTGTTATAGAATTCGCGAAATTTAAAGAACGCGCAGACCCTTAACCAGTCTCACTACAATTAGTTCATCTCGCTACTAATTTATTGGATGAGCCATCCAGATAGTCTAAAATTCGACCTGCAATGCCACCCAAAGGCTCTCAGAGGAATCCAAACTATAAAATTAGTGAACTTCGTCTTATTGGTGAGATCTATAGGAAATTATGCGACAAGTGTATCAAGGATAACTTAGCCAAGTCTTTGAAGATTACGGATTTATACAGACATGTTGCTGAGATGTAAGATATTATTACCCATCACCTCAGACTTTGTGACTAACGCTCATGAATTAGTTTCATTCTCCATGCTGGTAAGGACCCTGGCCGTTTTCATAAGAGAGAGGCCGACAAAGTCATCCAAAAGATTAGAATTTTGAAACGTCAAGGAAGAGCGCCCGTCACAGGAGTTGGTACTATTCCTGAGTATCGACAAATGATTTTAGAGAGTGATACGAGTACCTTCATTGCTACTGGTGGTCGTGTGCTTTCTTCATACAATAAACATGGTGAATTGGTTGAGCCAACCGGTGAACAGAACAGAGCTTCATTAGATATGAATGAAGAAGTTGAGCAAGAGTCAATCGATAAAGAGACTAATCCAATTGTTCTAGACCTCGAGATATTCTTGGAATACTACGTTAGAAGGGTGAAAACTTTGAAATCTTCATCAGAAGGAAAGAGTACTAAGAAGATCAACAAAGATGTCGTCGCTCTTACTACCAAGAATAGAGGGACAAAATACACAGTTGAGGAAAGGGAGATAGTCACCGAGCCTGAGGACACTGTTGATCTCACACCTGATCCGGAGGAAGGTGCATCAAGTCCAAACAGTCCCTTTTCTCTTTTAGACATCGGAAGCTCAGATCTCAAAATGGATAGAGAAGATCCTTTGAAATCCATTATTGATACCAGCATATCTTCGAATGCAAATAGGCAAAATACCGAACTCCGTTTGGAGTTGAGAAGAGCTGCTGAACGTATAAAGGTTCTGAAGCTGGTGAATGCGAAGTTGAAATCCAAGCTAAAAGCTGCCGAGAAAACCATCATATCATTAAGAGTTGCCAGAGAAGTTGAGGATGCCTCACCCTTCTACAACGAAACTCTTCTAGAAGATCCGGTCCGTGATAATGACTCTCTGATGGAGTTATTTCAAAACTTCAAGATTGAGATCTTGAAGACAATGGATGAGCGGATCGGTCAAAACACTCCCAAAATATCATTGATGACAACCACTGCTACCATTGCTTCCATTTCACCAAGAATTTCCTCTACCACTGCTCCTGAACCTCCAAAATTAGGAAGAGCTCTTGTTAAGTCTTCCTATCAACAATTGTCTCCTGATAAACGATCATCTAAACGGAAAAGAAAACCAACTTCTAAGGAGGTCTACAAATAGCGTGCATCTGTACAACTATCTATCTGAATATCTTATATATATTTCTATCGTAGAATGATAGCACTCTATCATCGCGATCAAGGCTCCATACACGAGGGATATCCGTGACGGATCTCGAATCCATGGTAAGGTGATCCGTAATCGTTAAGGTTAGCTTGTTTCAGCAGGTAATTAGTGAAGAATGAAGATTGTAAAGACAGTTCGTTAAATGAATTATTGAAATGATTTCTTACAAGTTTTCTCGAAAATTGATTTTATGGTGGTTTCGGAATATTCGTGATCTCGTTATCGATTTATCAAAATGTATATCAAACATCCTGGAAGAGATATAAAAAGCTGGCAAATAATCATCGCATAAACAAAAAAGACTATCATGCATCTATTGTAATATTGTAGTATATACATATGATCTATCGTAATTCACAATCACGTGCCATCTTTGATAGAAGATTTCACTAAACTCTTATTGGTATGCAGAAACATCAATGTAGATAGTGACTCAGCCAACTGGTTATGACGGTGCGTACCAATAACGGACCTTGCTACGCTAGACGATCTCTCTGTCGTTACGGATGAAGCAGGTATCGAGTAAAACATTCTAGCCAATCTCGCCAGTCTTGGAAAGCTGGAAGAATGTGACTGCCAGTACTTCAAAATATCAAAGTTCGCCATTTGTAATCGATCCTCTGCGAAATACCTTCTGAACTCCCGCATAACGCTGTCTGCCGATGTTGGTGGTGGACCGATGTCACTAAATTGTTCTTGCAAAATCTCAGTGAACAGATCCACTTCATCATCTGATTTCTCAACGTAACCACTTTCTTGTATTACTTCTGGTTCTTCACCAAGGCAATTGTAGCACCTCACAAGATTGTCATCTACTCCTTGAACTATTTCTGTCACTATCAGATTGTCCCCCAAGTTACGCTTTATAACACGATCTTTCGATCTCGGATCAAGAATTGAGCAGATAAAAGTGAAATCCAACTTATCTGCAAAATTGTAGTATTCTGATGCCTTGTCCCTCGCAGCTTCCACAGCGTTTCTTATCGGCATTGGCAATACTGCTCCATTGATTTCTTTTAGATTGTATTTCTCTGTCACCTTCTCATGTGCTTTAGTGCCTACCTCAATAAGATTTGTGAGAAAATCATCAATATGATAGAAAGAAAGGAGGATGTTTTCGCTATTCACTTTTGCCTCTGACAATGCTGTCGTCAATCTAGCAAAAAAACCCAAGGATCCTTGTAATGATCTTGATATCATCCCATGCTCTCCTGGTTAGCGTTGATCTGACTTCTTTCATTGATAACTTGTATTTAATACATGTAGCTTCTTCTCCTTGATAGTTTATTTCAGTTACGTTTTTGAGAAACGCTTTCAATTGTTTTTCATGAGTGCATGCAAACTGCAGCATTTTAAAGGTAGAGGACCAGCGAGTTGGAACATCAAGGGGGATAGCATAACGCTTTTGTTCTAATGCTGTTTCGGAGTCGAACAATGATCTCATTTTTGGTGAGTACTTAAGAACTTTCAAAAGATCTCTCACCACAGACACCGGGGAATCAAGGGAATTGCCAATGACGTTGTCCTCTAGGGATAAGAAGCCTTCACTGTCAACTTCAATCTCTGGAACATCTGCCCTATCTTCGGTGTCATCGAGATCGTCGTCGAGGTACTCGCAGGTTAAATCTGGGGCTCTTAAAGCACCAAGCAGGGACTTTACAATGATATTAAAGCTGTCAGAATTACACCTCATCAATGAATATCTCCCATTGAAAAGTTCTGAAATGTAGCTAATAGCGTCACTTTCTTTCTCCACTTCATAATACTCTGCAAGGCGCTCTTAGATCTGATCTGCCAAAGTGAAGTTGTTACTACCAATATCCGTGCTGATACATAGTAGTTTCTTTTCAATTCCGTAGTCTTGAAGAGCTTTGAAGACGATGTTCCCTAAGAATACGCCTGAGTGATCGGCTGTTGTCTTAACAAAATCAAGCAAATACTCGAAGTAAGTGTAGTTGTCATCAGTGAAATGGACAATTATACATAGATAGGTATTGATTCATTGAGGCTGATGTCCAACAGTCACAGGATATTGATACAGCATCTTGCCTTGCCAGTTTGGCTTTCAATTCTTTCTTACTCATTTCATAAAGGCTTTGAAATCTTCGTGGAACTGCCTTCCTTGCTATGGTGCTAATCTCTTTAGGGGCGCCAGACAACTTGAGAAACTCTCTCAGATGCTCATTCTCAACAACTCTATAGCTCTGATTGCTGGTCAATAAGAAGAGATAGAACTGCCATATCATATCTCGATTTTTGCTCTCTTTGACCGCCAGCAGCAGCTGATTTCCGATATCTTTTGAACCGCTCAAACGGGTACTCAAATTTGAAAGCTTTCCCCTTTGTAGAGCATTTTTCAGTTCTCCTAAGGTGGCCGTGGAATATTCTGTCAGTTCAATACCATGCATGTTACGCAGGTGACGAAACAAGTTCCCGCGAGAGCTTCCCAGGCTGGACAATGTCACTTTGTGAGTACATCCTCTGGCTTGACAACGAAGGACGTAATCCCGTAATACTCTCCTACCGTCAGAGTATTGCTGCTCTGGAATAATCTCTCTAGTGAAACAAATCCAGAGAGTTGGAATCAGTGCCTGTTCAGAATCTAATTCCACTACCACATCATCTTTTGCTAAAGGTGGAATCGGTGTTGGTAGGAAGCCATTAGATGAATCTGGATCCGGAACGTTCGGTTCTATTGTGGTACCTTTGTAGCCTATACCAGCAGCGGTCGCGGTACCTCTGTCTCCGTATTCTGTACAGGCTTTTGTAATATCGGCGTAGGAGTTGCAACATAATCCTGGCCAGATTTATCTTGGTTAAGTCAAGACCATCGTTGAGAAGACAAAAATGACCAGATTTTAGTTTCTTACGTCTTGTTAACTTGTACTCTCTGAGATCTGTGATTGTCTCTTATGAATTCCTGACATGATTCAGCTCTTGAAATATGATTGAAATGTTAAGAGTACTGCGCGTTCTCCTTTGTTGATGCGGAACTAAAAAGTTACCTAATTCGGAATGGTTATAAGTGATGCCCGGATCCTCTCGGATCACGGATCAGCCTTCTTGTATGATCCGACCCAACTCTACCAATTACTAATACTGATGTAATCATGAATTAAACTGAAAAAAAACCTCCAAAGATCTTCTGATTAGGACAGGTTTCTGGGTCTTTTTTCTCTCTTTTCATTCCTTTTCTATGTCATGCCACAGTTTTTCAGCTTACTTATCAAGAATGGAACATTAGAAAATCAGCAAATTTGGCGCCGCAGTTATTGATCGATAAGTATAAAATGGATGTCAAAAGTGTCTGTTTTCCTGATTCAATCCATATGCAGCTCCAGATCAAAAGGCCATGACACAAGAAAAACCTCTAAGAATTGTCATCATCGGTGCCGGTGTCGTCGGTGCCTTTGCTGCTGTCACTCTGAACAAACTACCAAACGTCCAGGTTTCCATCTATGAGAAGAGTTCGGGGAGAAGAGAAGCGGGAGCTGCCCTGACCTTCACTGAAAGTTCCTTGAGAACATTGGGTCGTGTGTTGGATATCGATGACTTACAAAAGATCCTATACAGAGCCCCAGATGGTAAACCTTTAACAGTCCTTAGACATTGGAAGACTGGGGCTGTCATCGCTGAGAAGGATGCTCATGGTCCAGAGAATTACAGAGCTGCAAAGTCACAAAGAATTGATATCCATAAATACATCTTGGACCACGTTCCTGTTGACATCCATTATGACCATTTCCTTGAGGAATATGAATTTGTCGGTGATGAAGTCAAGATCAACTTCAAAGGTCGTGAGCCTGTCTTTGCCGATCTATTGGTCGCTGCTGACGGGATTTACTCCAAGATCCGTCGTCAATTCACCAACGATGAAGTAGTTTACAAAGGTGGTGTCGCTTATCGTAACGTCTTTGATGAATCAATCTTATCACACATTCCAAACTTACCTGATCAAGTGACCATTTGGGTTGGTCCTACTTCTGCCCTATGGATGACAAAACTTAAACCAGGCAAGTTCAATGTCGCTGCGCATATTGCAGAACCTGAAGATGTTGCTAAGGCTTTAAGTTGGAATAAAACCTCTGGGAAAGGCTGGGAAAAGCAAAGACTTATTGAATTTTATAAAGATTGGGACCCATTTATCAACACTGTTTTAGAAGCCATGCCTGATGCTTATGCCTTCCCATTAGAGAAGGCTCCATGGCTAACGAACTTAGGTTACAAAGACAAGATTGCCTTTGTCGGTGATGCTGCGCATCCAACTTCTGGTGTTTACGGTGCTGGTGCCGGTATTGGGTTTGACGACGTTTGGGCTTTATACAAGAGTTTATTAGAAGTCTCAACTTTGAAAAATGATGGTTATGACTTAAAGAAGGCCTTATTCCTTTTCACTGAGACAAGAGCCTATTTTTTGAAAAGGGTTGTGGAGCAAATGGATATTGATAGACGTATTGCCATTGAGTATGTTGGAAAGGCTAAAGACGATAGTGAATGGGTGGAAAGATCCAAAAAGGGTAAATTCCAGGCAACTTGGATCTCTGTTCATAACGTGGAAGCTGAATTTCAGAATGTTAGAGACAAGTACTTTTTAGATATATATAATTCAGATTAAAGCTTAAGCTTTGTCTAATAATTAACGAATTCATTTATTTCAAGTTTAGTCATGACTGGCATCTCTTAGGTTCAAAGTTTCGATAATAACTTAAGAGTTTGAGCTAAGTCGTTGTCTATGAACTACTTCCTAGGACAATCTGTCAAACAAGATTGAATGAGCTATTTGATTAGTTGCAATAAAAGCTTCCTATTGTTTGACCATCTTGGCCTTGTAACGACCCTGGCATTGATTTTATCAGCTTAATCGTTACATTTTGTAATAGACTGAACCAATATCAACGTAAGTGCAATTCAACTATGGTCATGGAGTTTGAACGCGTTTCGGAAGTTATTTCCAAATTTGGAATAATAAGGGAGTTAATATAGACGTCCAATATGAACATGCATCGAGAAGCAAGCCCATGTTTGTACGTTAGATGATTATTCACTGGCTGCTATGTATTCTAGGGAAAATTTAGAGAAACAGGATGATGATTATACTACTTTACAGCAAATTTAGAAATCCATTCTTATATATTGTTGTAAGGTTCGATTAGTAAATCCTTTATACCTTTCTGATTGATTGTATATTATAGCATAGTTACTGTCAAGCAGGGGTTTTAGGGTTTCTTATATACCTTAGGAAATGGGTGTCTATGGACACCTGACTCATGGTATGGGCTGACGCATCTGTATGATGTTGACACCAGTTCACGATACGGGCTGACGTAACCGTCTGGCCCTGACACCTCGAAACTTAAATGTATATCATGCTGTGTAACTACATACTTGCTTTTTAGAAGCAACGTTATGTTAAAATAAAATGATTTTTCCGTACTTCACT
>PPLH03000063.1:0-21972 GCA_003706445.3 Williopsis mrakii
CAACACCACAACACCACAACACCACAACACCACAACACCACAACACCACAACACCACAACACCACAACACCACACCACAACACCACAACACCACACCACAACACCACAACACCACAACACCACAACACCACAACACCACAACACCACAACACCACAACACCACAACACCACAACACCACAGTCCTCATATTGCGTTCTGGATGATGAAGCCATAATAGGGCCGAAGTCCAAACTGCAGTAGACAGGAAGAAGTTGGATGACGCGTTGGGAGGTCCATGAAAAACTTGGTTGAGTCCGTCGCCAAAAAGCACTCCTGTATAAAAAAAAATGAGCATACTCAGGAGCAGGAGCAATTAACAATTAATTGAGCTGTTACTGTTATGATCAAATCATGTATGAACATACACGTAGTAAATACATAGCATCACATGTGTTCTAACGCTGATATTTGAGTTTATTCGAAGTTATTCGTGAACGCCTATCGATGAGAAATATTTTATGAAGAATCAGACCCATCTTCTGTCCAAAGAACTAAAAAACAACAGAAATGCCTTAAATCGCTTTGAATAATCTAATCCCATCATTATTTGATTCATAACATTACAGAATCAAGAGTTATATGTGATTATTTCTTTCGAATAAATCAGGGGTTTCATATCCTTATTCGACACGAATACGTTCGAGTCGAATAGTCGGATATTTGTTATTCGATTACATCCCTATTTCACGCTAATGTCGATTTGCGGTTGTATTAACAACCTGTTGTGTTAAATAATTCCATAAAACAGAGCTCCATGACAGACTCAGGTGTATAGTGTACTAGAGATAGACGGTATTAGAAACTTACCAGCTCAGTGGCAATATCTTGTGGCAGAAGGTAATTAACAACCTGTTGTGTTAAATAATTCCATAAAACAGAGCTCCATGACAGACTCAGGTGTATAGTGTACTAGAGATAGACGGTATTAGAAACTTACCAGCTCAGTGGCAATATCTTGTGGCAGAAGGTAATTAACAACCTGTTGTGTTAAATAATTCCATAAAACAGAGCTCCATGACAGACTCAGGTGTATAGTGTACTAGAGATAGACGGTATTAGAAACTTACCAGCTCAGTGGCAATATCTTGTGGCAGAAGGTATATACAAATGGCCTGAGCACACCAGCATCAGCTTCGCACATACGCCCATCTCTTCGTTGAAAAGACCCCTACTCGTTCCTCTCAACTGATCAACTACGATTCCTGGGACTGATATGAAAAAAAGGATTTTGAAAGTGTGATCGAAGGTAACCTTCAATCTGTCGAGAGGCTGCAACATTAATCAAGGCACACCGAAAACAAAGGAATGATCTCAGATGATGGCTGAAGATTTCTCAGTATTCTCACTATTGTAGTCGGCAGTGTCTTTGTTCTTCTCTTCCTCAACTTTGACTCTACTATCCTTCTTTGGAACTCTAGCAAGCCAGTAGAAAAAGACTGCACCAACAAGGTTAAACACAAGATATGAAATAAAAATACCAGCATTTCTCCACCTCAAACTGTAGTTTAAATTAATAGAAGACAGGAAAGCATTGGTAGTAGACATTGGACAAAGTTGACATTCAGTGACGGATGAAGAGTTAACAAGATAACCGGTACCAGCAGCATGAATGTATGAATCTAAGTACTCCCCACATGTCATACCATCTGGTGGTACAAGTACTCTCAATTCATCAGGGGAACAGGTAACATTCGCATTACCTAGAGCGTTTGATAAGAAACCATTGATAAAGTAAGTTAGCGGTGACACTCGGTACATGAAGATCCAGAATCCGGGAAGAGCAGTAGGACCAACCAGAACACCGCAGAATGTTAAACACAACATAAAACACAATGTTGCAACATTACCAGCAGAGTCAGCCAACTCAAGTGGGGCAATGCATAAGTGAGCAAAAGTACCAATAAAACGAAGAATAAGGTAGAAAGAAACCAGGCATAAGCACCTCGTTGGTTGACTTGGTTTGTGGGCTCAGCATTACGGTAGAAGCCAACAGGATAGTAAAAACAGAAGAAAGCCAAAGTACCTAGGGTGATATTCCATGGAATCTCAGCAACAATCTGGGACATTATAAAAGCCTTCCATGAGAATGTCTTAGAGGGACGTTCTCTAGCTTCGTAGAGATCTCTTTGCCGAACAAAACTTGGAAGGGTTTGTTGCAAGACGGAGTTGAAAACGATCAAGAACAGAAAGAGAGAAAACATCTGGTTCTGTAAACCTTGAATACTCAAGCTAGCTTTGAAGAAGACAAAACCGAGGAATAGAGAAGAAGAGCTGGCAAGGAAAATCTTGGCCCAAATATAACTAGGAGTTCTCCAATATTGTTGAAAAACTCTCTGAGTAACAAGCAATAACTGCTTCCGTAATGGAGCCGCAAATTCCCCACTATCGTTAGTGTTATCGCGTGGAATCTCGATGAGCTTCTTCTCCATGTGCTCAAGCTCACTCAATACTGCTCGATATTCCGCAGACTTCAACCAGACTTGGTGATAGTCTTGGTTTGCATGAGAACCTGGCGCAGCACCAACAACGTGTAGCATCCATTCAGCAGGGTTAACATCTGGAGGACATTTTGGAGAACCGTGACTCTCAAAATAATCAATCAGGACTTGGCAGTCCTTACCCAAATCACCAAAGTATACAGTACGACCACCTTTAACTAAGAACAGTAAACTGTCAAACTCTTGCATCAAAATAGCAGAAGGTTGATGGATAGTACACAGAATGGCTTGACCATGGTTGGCAAGTTTTCGCATCAACTGACATATGGCCCAAGCAGTTTGAGAATCAAGACCAGACGTAGGTTCATCCAAGAAGAGCAACAACTTGGGTTTCGCGGCCAACTCAACACCTATGGTTAATCTCTTTCTCTGCTCAACGTTCAAACCTTCACCGGCGACGCCAACAATCGCATTCGCATACTTCTGCATATCCAAGATCTTGATAACCTGTTCGACATAGTTATTTTTCTCTTCTTCAGATACGGAATTTGGCTGTCTCAAATATGCAGAGCATCTCAAAGCCTCACGAACAGTAGCAGTTGACAAGTGCAAATCTTGTTGTTGAACGTATCCAGTAGATCTCTGGAAAGAGGAATCTCTCAGGTGGCCGTTTACAAACATGTCACCAGTGACAACACCCATAGTGACACGATTAGCAAGAACATCCAGTAAGGTAGTCTTGCCAGCACCAGAAGCGCCCATCAGAGCAGTCAACGTACCTGGCTTGACCCAACCATCAACACCAGACAAAATCTCACGCTCTTCAGACTTGATCTTAATGGTATAATGAACATTTCTCCAATGGAAAATATCCTCACTACCTTTTATAGTATCAGCTTGAGCAGAATCAAGCTCATTATGCTCAGTGATATCACGTTCAATACCTGCTTCTATATCATTGGTAGCCTTCTGCTTCTTTAACTTGTACAGGGTTGAGCGTTGGAACAATAAGATCTCACCTTTCTGTCTAGCAGACTTATTGAACTCAGCAAAGAACAAGTAACCAATCAAAAGAACAAACATAAACGCAGTCAAAATACCAACATTTCTCCATTTATGTCCATGACTGTATTTAAAAGCTACCGTAAGATAGGTCGTACCTTCAACATATGTTTCACCCGGGACAGCTCCAATAACATTACAGATCCAAGCGTCAGGAAGCCAACTTGGATTGTCTTCAGGGTTATCTGGAATGTAGGAAGCACATGGGAAGACTCTGTTGTAGAATTCGTTGACCATCAAGGCTTCAAACGCATATGCAAGTGGATCCAAGTAGTTGCTCCATCGACACCAACTCAACATGTAGCTGATTGGGATAGTGAAACCAGTAAATAATACAAGAGCCAACAGAATAATCTGTGCAGGCACTAGAGCCTGATGTAACGTTGAGGACATGGAACCTACCAGTCTGAAAAAATGGGACATAGTGAATGTAGCCTAGATGGTAACCAGTAAGTAAAAGAAGAAATTTCCTGGTGTTCTTCTGAGATTCACCATGAAATAATAGATCAGATTGAAAAATAATGAAGTGAATAGCTTGAATGGGATTTGAGAATTGATAGATGACATGGCCTCTGCAGAAGGATGATACAAGGCATATTGTTTATGCTTCTCCACGACGAGCCTGGCCTCGAAAAGAGACAAAATCTCCAGAAAGGAAGAAAAACCATTGAACAGAACAGCGAAAAAAGAGAGGAACCTCTATGATAAAAAGATTCTGTTGTTTGTGGTAAATTGTAAAAAATAGAAGACATAATTAGAGCCATCAAAATCTGGAGAAAATAGTGAATGCATGGAACCCAAAATTGCTACGAATTCTTTGGTATTCTCTCTTTAGTAGGTATCTGACCTGCATTGGGTAGGACACAGTGTAAGGAGAAGATTTTCTCATGTTCTTGGCTTGCTTGGAGAATTTAGAATCGTAGATGGTGGAGACAGATTGGGCATCTTCGCTCAAATTTAAGTCTATCTCTCTCATCAGCTCCGCATATTCTGGAGAAGCCTTCCAGTATTCTTCAAACTCCTGAGCAGTCTTTGGAATCTTGTTCTCGTATCCCTCTTGCGGAATACGTTCTCTTGGAGAAGTAAGAGAGGTCAAGAAATCAGCAGTAGTTTGCCGTGATGGGCATTTCCAGCCCATCTTCACAAAGAATTCCTTGGCCTTGAGAGCATTTCCAAAGTATATCTGACGACCCTCATAAAGTACGGACACCTTATCGAACAAATCGTAAGCATCCTGAGAACATTGATAAATGGCAACCAAAGCGACAGTTTCCAGGATATCAGCAGAAGTTCTCAAAGCTCTAATAAACTCCAACGCAGTAGCAGCATCCAGACCTCTTGTGGCATTATCCCAACATTGTAGTCTTGCACCTGCGAGAGATACCTCGGCAATTGAGACCCTCTTCCTCTCTCCACCAGAGACACCGTGAACCAATTCTGAACCAACCTTGGTATTCTTGGTATGAGATAAGCCATATGTGGCCATGTAGACATCAGTTATAACCTTAGCGTATTGTTCTCTCGAGACGCCTGGAATCCTGTTCCTTGGAGTCCTAAACTTTGCAGCAGTAAGTAAAGTCTGCTCAACAGTCAAATGAGGAAAATGAATATCGGATTCTGCATTGTAGACGATCTCGCCTCTGAAATGATTCTTGACCTCATGAGGGGTCAACCCCATATAGGATATTTGGGAATCTTCATTAATGTGGAAACCGTGAGTGTTGGAGGCAATGGCTTTAAGCAAAGTGGTACAACCCGAACCTGGTTTACCAAGAACAACCACAACCTCGCCTGGTCTAATGATAGCATCCATAGGTTTTAAGATATCAAATTGAGTCTTTCGCTTAGCCGTCTTAGAAGAAAATAACCTTTTAGCATATCGATGAGCAAACTTGAAAGGAGCGTTGAGCACTGTAGATTGATAGTCAGCATTCGTAGCAGAACCAGAAGCCTGGAGGTTTTTATAAGTCACACCCAGTGAGTAGTTCTTATAGTGATCAGGATCTGCATCCATCAGTGCCTTAAGGTTCTTAATCCAGTAATGAGATTGGAACTCATCACTGTTCGGGTTCAATCTTGGATCAAGTTCATCGATATGTAACATTGGATTCACACCTGGCGCTACAGTGGAAACTCTTGATAAAGCGTCATCATCCGTAGATAGCTTAAACGAGGCGCGAGTGAATTGCCTTGCAAGGCCTTGGACCTCTTGTTCAACATCGCCTTCGAATCCTTCGTAGAAAATTGCGTGCTCTTCATTCCGCCGTTTAGTATCTAACATTGGATTGCAACGCTTGCTTGGGGAGAAATACAAAGATAGGTTTTAAAGTTAAGAAAATTCCTAATGTGGGAGTACTGTCTTAACAAATCATGGAATGCTTGTCTCTCGTGGCTCAGACCACAGTGACAGTACTAATATAGGAAAACCGGTTTTAACATATGGGGGCGCTTCGGACGCGGGGACGGATTTAAAGCTCAGTGGCTTAGAGGCTGCCAAGTTTTATTGTCATTCACGAATGTAGTAGTGTCCAATCAAATTCGTTTTCATCACAATACTTACCACTCTGAACGCTCTTTAGCCATGGAATAAATTGTCTAGTAGAGCTGGGTCGGATCATTGAACCCCCTGGGATCCGTTATCCGAAAAGATCTGAACTTGCTCATAACCGTTCCTAATTGGGCTGTACTTTTCTTCGATCTTATCAAAAAAGCGCGTCGCAGTGTCTCGCCAGCACGCTTACATCTTAACCATATTTCGAGAGTTGGATCATGTCAGTAAATAAAAAGAAATAACCGCCGAAATCAGAGTGTGGAGATGATGATCACTTGACTAGGCGCAAGAAACTGAAGCCTGGCAATTTTTGTCTGCTCGTATCTGAGGGTACTTGAAATCTTCAGCGTCGGTGAGTGTTTCATAGAACTTGGCGATATCGGGCTTCGACAGCATGTTGGAACCGAAATGAGGGAAGAAGATGGCAATGGAGGCAGTTTCGGGTAAGCTGATTTTGAACTTCCATAGTGTTTCAGTTGTGTACCAAAATCCTTCTGGCGGATGTTTGTCATGATTGAGTAGCACAACGTTTATACCACTATTATCAGTCTTATAATCTTCAGGATACAGGGAGCGTGGCAAAACTCGCTATCCATGTCAACTTCACAGGCATAGTCCTTTCCTTCCAGAAACTCTTTGACAAATCGTTTTCGTTCAACATGTTCGTCCAAAAAGTCAAGGCAATCCATGAATGTTGGAGTCTTTAACATCACAGGAGATCTTCTTGGTGATTTGGGAAGAGCATTGTCCTTTATAGATGAAGCCGAAGTGACTCTGATCCTCATAAGACCTGTATCAGGGCGGCAGGGTGCGGTGATGTGCGATCGATATGCGATTGGCGCAGTGATACAGGTAAGCCTAGAACCTGTTTGATCTACTAGAACAGCTAGTGTAGCGAGTGTCCAGAGGGTACTCCTGCGGTTGAAATATCATTTACTTATGGAAACCACAGATAAGGCATTTTTTATGGACAACCGCGGTTATTCATAATCTCGAGGATCCATAAAATAGAGCGAGTGCTCCTACCATCGCCCCGGTCTCAATGCCCAACTCTACCATAATGCAAATCATTTGGGCCACCGAAAGTGAGATATATGTGATTTTAATAGCATTAAAAATGTATTTGAATGGAAGAAACGATATAAATATGAGAAGTAAATGTATTTTTTCCTTTCATTGTGAGAGGCATATCACTTCGGAGACATTTTGCGCAAATTGTTCATCTGGAGGGGTTTGGCCAGATGGATCTTGGTCCTGTAATTTAATAAAATTGGTAATTTGCGAGGGCGCACCACATCGAAATAAGCGACTAAGACGCAAAGGCCAAACAACAGTTACATATTGGTTGATTTATGCTGATCGAAGGTGGTGTCGAGGTCTGAGCTCTATCTATGCGTGCATAAAGAGATCTAAGCGATATCTGTACAATCGGACCAAACCCGCAACCCCTATCATCGAAGTTGGAGATCAGCAACTTGTACAGTTCAGACACCCCAGCCAAACCACGATGTGCTAAGAAGGCACTTGCATGTGCACGATTTTTCGGCGCGACGATATTCATTGGCCGAAAAAAAGCCCGCCAACCTCCGAGTGACACCTGCGTCATCGTGCAAAAGCCCGAATTCACACCATGAGCCCGGAGATCAGCGATCCATCTAATTCAGGGAGACCTCACTCAAATTATTATGCGCTGAGAAGGAAGGCACTTGAGTCTGCATGACTTTCGGGTGCGACGCCTATGGGCTGCAAAAACCTGCCGTAGAATTTTCTGTTGCAGTAATAAACCACCCCCTTGAAGATGATCAAATTCCGATTTCAAGCGATGACCGGTGCTGGCCAGCAAGTAATAAGAGGAAACTGTTGATTAGAGCCGCCGGTAATCGGGAAGGTGTCAGGGGACTAGAGCTGATGATCGCATTGGAGGCCGGAATCTGGAATTTTTGGGCTTGCTGTGTACCGTCGGCCCGTGGGATTATTGGACAGTTAGACGAATAGACAACTGCCCATGACCCTGCAAGTGAAAAACCATGTCCGGAACACCGCCTAGGCATGACACTGAAAGCATATACCCAGTCAAAAAGGCACAACACTGTGAGCATGCCCCGTTTTGAACCACGACACAGACGCATGTCCCAGTGAGTTGAATGCCGGAAGACCTCACAAGCAGCATGTACGTACATATTTTCAATGTTCATTTGAACTATTAGAACCATCCATCGAACATACAAACCCGGAGACTTTCTGACTTTGAAGAGTCATGCCAGCAAGACAACAATCCAAGAGGAGAAATCTCAAAGAAAGAAGGCGAATTGCTTATAATTTGCTCAAACAACGTTCCAGGTCTGCTGCATCCCATAGTACCCCATTAGTTGTCAACAGGTTTCCCATTAGCAATACTTCATCCGGCAACTCCTTCACTGTCAACTTGCCTTTCATTTCCGATGCATCGCACCAACCGATCAACATCTACTTTACATCCATCATCCATATCATCTCTCCTTAACCCATCTGAACCTAATCAAGTGAATATCTCATTCATTAACACTGTGAACAACAATCATAATTCCAATGTTGCAGACGCTGACAGGCGTACTTCTGCTTCCAGCTATGAGAAAACTGAAGAGATAGATCCGCAGCTCACAGCCCTTGTTGCTGTTAGACCTCCACAAGAAAGACGCGTCTTCGGACGAGAGAATGCACAAAGTGCGGCAAGAATTCATCATGTCGAGGAATTCAGAAATTTGAATAGAAGAAAAACTGTCAGTCAAGCCGAATATTGCAGACAGAAAGGAATCGATCGAAAGTCATTCAATAGATGGATCAAGGAAGAAGAACAGTTCAAGAAAAGGATAAAGGAACAACCACATGTGGCCAATTCATCAAGATTCGTGAGAGAACCATATCCCATCACGATGGCTGCACTCAGGGGGAAGGTTGATGACTTCTGTAATAGAGGCGGCCAATACATAGGCCATCTTCTGGACGCACAATTCCTAACACTGTTGGAAAAAACTCCAGAAGAAATGCTAGCCTTCCGTGAGCGTTACAATCTAGAGGGTCCTCTCGTTTTGCCTGAATCATTTTCGAGAACATTAAGATCAAAGCTCCAACTTTCTCTTGTTAAGGTTTATGGAGAAGGATCATCTGTTGACATCGAGGATGTTAATCAGGGTAAGGCAGAGGTTTGTGAAGTGTTAAGGGGTTACTCTGAGGCAGATATCTATAACACAGATGACAGTGCCCTTTTCATCAATTTGATGAGATCGCGAGGATTGTCGAATCTCAAGACGGTGGAAAAAGGTTTTAAGCAGGATAAGAATAGAATCACCTTTCTTATCATCACCAACATGACCGGAACAGATTTGGAGGTGTTGTTTGTTGGGAAATCTGCCAAACCTCGTTGTTTGAAAAAAAAAGTCCTTCAGAGCTTGGAATATCCTACTATTCCGACGTTAAGCGTCGGATGACCCGAAAGATATTTGCAGATATTATTAAGAGATTTGACATGAGAATGAAGTCAGAGAGTAGGCATGCCATTCTCACCATGGAAAATTTTGCTGGTCCTAAATCATTGGTCCATAACTACGATAAGGCAAGAAGTTTTATTATCAACAAGAATGTGGAATCATATGTAGCATTGGCTTTAAAAGACGATGAAACCCAACGATTCGAGGGAGATTCACAGATTACCTAAGAGAGAAGAATTGAAGGAATCTACATCCCAAAGCACGTGAAGATATTCTTTCTAAGAGCAAACACGACAAGTTCGAATCAACCCTTAGATCAAGGAATCATATCAAACATCAAAGGACACTATAATACTTTGAAGTTAAAGAAAGCTATTGATTTGTTCTCTAATATGAGACCAGAAGAGGTGAATGCTTTAAAGAAGGTAGACTGTCTCTTCAAATCCGACATTTTGGAGTGCATGCAGTTACTTGAAAAAAGTTCCCGCATGGTGAAACCCAGAACCATAACAAATTGCTTCCTCAAAGCTGGATTTAGAACAAGTCTGATGGAGAACTCCTCAGATGTTACACAAGTTATTAATGTCTCTCCGGAGTGTGATAGCTTGAAGGATATTCGTATGTCAATCGAGAATATGGTATCTAGAGATATCTGTGATGAGACTAAAACACCCTGGCCTGTTTGGGGCTTTTCGAGGTAGTGAGAACTACAACTATCTGCTGCTGAATCATGAATCAAACAGGAATATTTCTGATACTCAGGCTTCTCTTGTCATGGATGAAGTTATTCTGGATGTTAGTAATCGGACACGTATTTACACAGGGAACTACAAAGATGACGAGATCAGTGATATTGAAGTTGTTGAGATGGCAAGAAAGTCACTAGGCTTGGATTCACTATTAAGCAAAGAGGAACTGAATGAACTTGATCTTCTCAAAAGTGACGATGAACTGAATGAACTTGATCTTCTCAAAAGTGACGATGAACTGACTGAAGATAGTGATGACATGCTATTGAAGGATACGGTAAGATTCCCATCAGTCATGGGTGAAATCAAAAGTGATACCCTTAAATATAGACGAGCACTCAGATTCATTGAGAGCTTCCACTACATGTATCCCCGAGTGGCTAGAAATTTATCTGGAGCTAACAACGTCGATATTGTTATATCAACACAGGACTGGCTGTTTCTGAATAAGCAGATCAAGAAACTTAGGCAAGCTCATCGGACGAAAATATCAAGGTGTGCTGGATTTCAAAAAGATTGACGAAGACTGAGGTTACATGTGCAATATATATGCATTACTGTTTTTGTCAGGGCCAGACGGTTAAGTCAGCCCGTATCACGAGCTGGTGCCAACATCATACAGATGCGTCAGCCCATACCATGAGTCAGGTGTCCATAGACACCCATTTCCTAAGGTATATAAGAAACCCTAAAACCCCTGCTTGACAGTAACTATGCTATAATATACAATCAATCAGAAAGGTATAAAGGATTTACTAATCGAACCTTACGCCATCCAAGACGTTTTCAAACAATATATAATGGCGTCTCCTTATAACGCTTTTGCGGACTTAGCAGCAACTCATGGATACTGCAATCGCTATTTCAGTTCTCATTCTGACCACCTCGGACGACATACATATAAAGAATGGTGTAAGTTCCGCAGTCAACGAAGTTAATATGATACTGTAGATCCTAGGTCAGGAAGTATTATTTTGTATTCGGACTTCTAGCTTGAACTGTCCCATAAGGTGGTAGGCAACCAACTCAATTAACTACTGTCAAACAATAAAAAGTTTAAAAAGTCACTGTATTAGCAATACACGAAGAAATTTCATTTGCTTAGATAAATCATCCAAGTATCAATAGAAGAATTAGATCACAGAACTCACACGAAATCATGTTTGTTTGTGATCAAAAGAAAAGTGAAATACCGCTCAGAACGCTGACATCATTATCGAAATCAATAAGAATAACAAGGCACTCATCCCATTTACTCTCGAACCGCTACCTTCCTGTGTCGTAATGACATGAGAAGTAGAAGATATCGAAGTTGTAAGAGTAGTGTCGGTTGATAAGAAATTCACAGAACCCTCTGTAACTGTGCTAATGCCATGCGAAGTACCAGAAATATTGGTAGACTGAGCTGACGCTTTACCAGTCCCAGTTTGGCTACCCTTCGAAGAAACATCTGCAACACCCTCGGTGGATTGCAACGATGCGACGGTCTTAGTAGTAGCGGTCAATGCATAGTAAGTTGTGTAGGTTTTCACAACACCGGCAGAGCTAGAGGTGACAGTGGCAACACCTGTTGTTACAGGGACAGTAGAACATCTGCCTGCAGAGCAAGAAGTAACAGTAACCACAGTGGTAGAAATTGCTTTACTTGCAGTATTCTCAGCTGTCAAAGGACAGTACGTTGTGTAGGAAGTAGCAATACCATTCTTGGTTTTAGTGACAACAGTAATACCAGTCGTTACTGGGACAGTAGAACAGAGGTTATCCTTACACGAGGTAACAGTAACGACAGTCGTCGACTGCACTTCCAAGACAGTGGAAGAGGTGGCGAAAAACAAAGTCTTCGTTGTCAAAGAACCAGAGGCATCAGTGGTCACGACAACAACACCGGAGTCTGTCTCAGAAGAACCAGCAGAGTTGGTGGTGGTGAATGTGGTGGTGTACTGAGTACAGCCTGGGCACCCACTAACGGTGCTCTGTGGGAAGAGCGAGGTGGTAGTGGTCAAAGAACCAGAGGCATCAGTGGTCACGACAACAACACCGGAGTCTGTCTCAGAAGAACCAGCAGAGTTGGTGGTGGTGAATGTGGTGGTGTACTGAGTACAGTCTGGGCATTGAGAGGGAGAGGAGGATGGAACCTCCATAACCTCGGTAGTGGACGAGTCAGTACCAACGGTCAAGTAGCTGGTGGTGTAGACGCCAGTCCAAGTGGATGTCAAAGTAGTGTATGGCGCACCAGATGGAACCTCAACAACAACGGTAGTGGACGAGTCAGTACCAACGGTCAAGTAGGAAGTAGTGTAGGTACCAGTCCATGTGGTGGTCAAAGTAGAGTATGGAGAACCACTGGAAGATGGAACCTCAACAACCTCGGTAGTGGACGAGTCAGTACCAACGGTCAAGTAGCTGGTGGTGTAGGTACCAGTCCATGTGGTGGTCAATGTACTGTATGGAGAACCACTAGAAGATGGAACCTCAACAACCTCGGTAGTGGACGAGTCAGTACCAACGGTCAAGTAGCTGGTGGTGTAGACGCCAGTCCAAGTGGATGTCAAAGTAGTGTATGGCGCACCAGATGGAACCTCAACAACAACGGTCGTGGACGAATCGGTACCGGCGGTCAGGTAGCTGGTGGTGTAGGTACCAGTCCATGTGGTAGTCAATGTAGAGTATGGAGAACCACTAGAAGATGGAACCTCAACAACCTCGGTAGTGGACGAGTCAGTACCAACGGTCAAGTAGCTGGTGGTGTAGGTACCAGTCCATGTGGATGTCAATGTACTGTATGGAGAACCACTAGAAGATGGAACCTCAACAACCTCGGTAGTGGACGAGTCAGTACCAACGGTCAAGTAGGAAGTAGTGTAGGTACCAGTCCATGTGGTGGTCAAAGTAGAGTATGGAGAACCACTGGAAGATGGAACCTCAACAACCTCGGTAGTGGACGAGTCAGTACCAACGGTCAAGTAGGAAGTAGTGTAGGTACCAGTCCAAGTGGATGTCAATGTACTGTATGGAGAACCACTAGAAGATGGAACCTCAACAACCTGAGTCACCGTGGAATCAGTTCCGGTGGTGTAGTACGTTGTCGTGTAACCACCAGTCCAGGTTGTGGTGGCTGTGACAGTAGGCTCTGGAACCTCGACAACCTGAGTCACTGTGGAATCAGTTCCAGTGGTGTAGTACGTTGTCGTGTAACCACCAGTCCAGGTTGTGGTGGCTGTCACAGTTGCGGTAGTTGTTTGGCATGACGGTATACAGCCGGTGTTTATATTGTACATCTCGGTCACAGTTGAATCAGAACCAGTGGTAAATTTAATGTTAGTACAAGGATTTAATTCGGTTGTAATTGTGACAGTTGGTAGCTGTGCTATAGAATCTGAGTTAGTAAAGCGGGTTGAGGCTAGTATCTCTGATGCTCACTCACTTTGGACTGTTGTACTTGTGTCCAGTTGATAATATCCCGTTCTGGTTGCATCGGTGCCATCAGGACATCCAAAAACCTCCTCAATATTGATTCCATTGTCTTCCGAAAAATAGGTGTCCTCGCTATAGATGGACCACCAAACCCTCGTACCAGATGGAACAGGGTATAATGATACTGACATGGTTTTCTGGTCAGGACTAATAGTAGCAGATCCAGGGATAGAAACGATATTGACTGGAAGGCCGTAAGGATTCAGCGAAGTTGAACCGTACACCTCGAAAGTAGTAGGATCGATCACACGTTGGCCTGTAACTGTGATAACAGCAGTGTAAGTATTAAAGTTACAGTATTCCGGTGTCAGCCAGTATCCAAACGATTTGCTTGGACTCACACCATAGACGTACCAAAAATCTTCCGTTGTGTATTCGGAGGTTGCATCGAAGGTGGCTTGAAATGACAAGTCGCCATTAAATGTAACGACATTTGAATTAACAGTCCACAGTTCGGCATTTGAAACAGTCTCGACTCTTCCACCAGCATCTAACATTAATTGGACTGGGAGACTGCCTGAATAGACAGATTGCTGACAGAAGTCTGCAGTGACAACACAACTGAAGACGGAATCTGTTGAAGATGAGGACCCCAAAGCGTTAGTGATAGTGCACGATGCAACTGGTGTTCCATCGGATGCGTACATGTCAAAGAACGGTAATTCCCAGTTCTGGGAGTTAGCCATCGCGAGAAAAACGTCAGGCATTGTCAAGCTGAAGGTATCACCGGTTTGGACTTGGGAAGAGTCTAAAACCCAGCCAACATACACCATCGAGTACCAGTTAGGCAGTCTTCCGAGCGAGGAAGAATCGATTGATCGAAAGACATTGGTGACCTCATTGGAATAAGCCAATGCCGCAAGCATAGCGGTGGCGATAAAGCTGCCACTAAAAAGCTGCATTGTTGTCAGTATGGTCAAGCAATAAGGAGAACGAAGTTTTATTTTGAGTTAAAGAAGTTGCTTGTGGATCATGTTTTCTTATATATGATTTTATATTCCCTATACAGGAACAATTTTTGGCACTTTCATAATTGGGTCCTCACAATATTTTGCATGCTTCGCGTTGAGACATTTCAATTATGTATGTGATGTGCGTTGTGCATTGTGCATTCCATTTCCAGTTGTTGCATGACGTTAGACAAAAAAGGAAAGCAGAATCGCGCACCTCCTATTCTCCAGATCCCTTTGATGGTATCTAACCAAAATATCATAAGGAACTGCATCAGTATGCATATCGTATTATTCAGATCTCACCGTAGGATGGCTGAATAGACACTTCTGCTACGTAAAAGTTAAAATGTCAGATCGGGCAGGTGCAAATTCATTATTCTGGAATTAGAAATATGATCTCTGAAGTGTGAATAGACGGATCACAGCTTGTGGAAATAGGAGTTTTACCTAGTGCACAGGTACCTCAACAGACGGAAACGCGCCGAACAACAAAATAATGCCTTGTTGATTAATGTGAAGAACGAATCCCGTAGTCTTGCCTTCACAAACTGTCGGAAGTGAAAAAATGCCACGCAGATACTGATGTTATTTGCCACCAGATTCAGCGGCTATACCTCGTAGCGATGTTTAGCTTGAATTTGATTTTTTGATTCTAGAATTACAAAGTATTAACTGCGCTGTTTCCTGGCCTTAAAATATGCCACCAGTGTGCAGGGACAAAAATGATGGAGGCATGTAAGAAGACGCACGTCGGGAATCACAAAAAAAGTAAATCCGTGTACAAAATATTGGCACTTTTATTGCAACAGTGAAATCTAAAAACTGGGAAAATGGTAGGGACAAGCACATAGCTCACTATTTTTTCCTATCTGGAGGCCTCTAAATCTGTCAATCTTCGATTATTGGTTTCTGTTGACACCTAGCGACCAGAAAATCAGATCGTCCTGCTATATACATATTACGCTGCACCATCAGTGGCCGAAAAGAGACATTCTGCGCTTCTATTACGAGCTGTCTCATCTTGAGACACACATATCTATCTTGCAGTACAGAAAGTCATTTGGATTTTTCTTTTTTCTGTTTTCTTGATCATTCACAGAAGTCGCGAAACACAGTTCTTTCTGAAGTTTGGCAGGAGGGACTAATATGTATCTGCACTTTGCAGTTCTGTATTGCGATGGGAGTTTTAACTAAAATAAACAACAAGTACTGTGATAACATTACTATGGTAGACATGAGCTGCCTATGTTGAAGAAAAATTATGGGAACGGATATTAAAACTCAGCAACTTCGAAACCGTATTCATTTCATATCGCAAGTCTGTGGCCCTATTTTAGTATTCACCAATATTCCTTGCCTGTCCACTCCAGGATGTAGAGATGATACTATGGTCTAGAATGATGAATCTATAGAAGATGCGCATGATGATGTAATCCGAACAATATGCATCATTGACATTTTTTAATCTTTAGCTGCCACATGTACGTATAGATTTCGAAAACGGTGTCCTGCATTCTGTAAACTGATTAGAGAGGCTCCCACATTGTGAATTTCAGAACTGATTCACATATTCATGAAAGGCCGTACCGAACTCGTTTTTCGCGCGTTCCTGTCCCCATTGTTAAAGTATCTGTCGATTTCCCATGAAATGTAATATTACTTTTATCAAGATATATACCTCCGAAATAGAGCAGTATAGCATGACATTCTCAACATCCCGTTGCAGCATGCAAGCCAAAATTCTAAAAATGACCATTTAAATTCAACTTAATGCACCCAACACACTTTTCAAAAAAATGACCCGTAGTTCACAAGGCATAAAGCAGGCAGGAATTATGTGGACCAAATATGTACATGCGTAATGTGACCTATATGTGAAGAGCTCTGAATTATACATTTATCTGGATTCAGAAATTGCTGTAATATCAGTGAAATACATTGGCTGACCTGACAGAGGTTTGAACCCCAAATCTCAAGAAGAAAGATCTAGCACTCAAACATATATCCAAAGTATAGGTACTAAGAATCTCAGTTTGATGAGCTGATCTGTAAATTCATAATCTAGAGAGTATTAATTTCCTAAAATGTGATCTAAAGATATCACAGCTAGGGATTACCTTTCGTGGATTTCCTTTCATCATCTTCTTCTGTATTAGTAAAACAAATGTCCTTTTGCTCTATACATCAGTGATTCTCTTATCTGCAAATTGACGTATGTCTTTGCAGCACCTCTGCAAGAGAGATTAAGGAGTTCGGCATCTATATTAGCAATTGAAGTGTTGATATAGCGAAATTTAGCTTTCGTTAAATCATGTGAATGTAGTAACCAGTTGTTAGAGCAGTCTCATATAAAGGCACTGAATTAACCAAAGGATTATATCAAATCTCTAGTTAGAACACATGGCTCTGAAATAGTAAACGGTGTTTCAACCAAACTACATTGTCATTTAGAAAATCCAGTATTCAATTCTAACTTGGCAGACTTGCAGATAATGTTAGAAGTAAACAATTATTAAGGCAACGACCATATATGAGACATTTAAAATTAGATTGCTGAGACCACTACCCTCCTATTAGATAATTGGGCGTCGTAATATGCCGGCATCTTCAACGATAGTCCCATAAATAACTTGGAACACCCAGAGTGTGTCTGTCTAAAAATGATCCACATTGCATGCAATTCAAGAGCCTGCCACACATTCCCTTCGGCAGAACGGAGACTGTATTCTGAACTTGGCCACTTTTAGCGTCGTGCCTTGTATGTACATACAGAAAAAAGTATTTCAGAGAGTTGTCTGGCCTCCATCATAGATAGTTGTGTCCCTATCAAGAAAGGCTAGAATGTACGCACAGGTCATTCTGAGACATGAGTAGTGCGGATAACATCTGAGCAGGACAAAATGATATCATGTGATTATGCAAGCTCCAATTAAAACAGCGTATAAGCCTCATTTCCCATCCATTTTCCGAGGAGGCAAGTTTTGATTTTTAAGCGTTTCGCAGAAAATGGCAGATTTTATTTGTCCCTAACTGATGAGTTTTTGCATTTGTCGCTCCAGAAATATATTGGAAAATCTAGAAGTCAAATTTATGGATTCGGTCACTACTGGAAATGGTCATATGTTCCAAATAACTCGAGGATCTAATATTCAAACCGAACCATTACAGGTTTGGCCGCGAGGAATTTGTAGGCGAAATTAGAAGTTGAGAACGACATTGAAATACGTATGTGATGTCCATTTTTCATAAATTTCTCGTTTCATTACTGGAATATGGAATGACGGGGCCTAGGAATTCAGTTTCTATAGCAAACTATTCTCCAGAGACATTCTTTTTTGAACCCTCTAGTAGTCCACAAACAGTAGTTTTTTACAAGTGCCAGAAGAGGTCCAATGTCTCTGTAACAGAATTTCAGTCAAATTTAAAATGCTATGGGAGCTGGTTCCCGGATAATGATTTCCCAGTGTTGTATATGCCAGCTTCTCCGTTCTAGAATCTTGAATGCAACTGGATGTAAGTGGCATCGGAGAGAACTGCATGCGAACATCTGCAGCTGTCCAAGAATCTTGCACCATCTGCTCATGAAACACAACAAAATGAAAGAATTCTGTCGCATGGAACGATTTCTGACCAATTTCTCATCGGTGTGCTCCTTAATAAGCCATAGAATTGCAGAACATCCACTGCAATCTACCTTTGGTATTTGTCCAAGATTAGGTGTAGCTTCTGCATGCACCTGAACCAAAGGCTGCACTTGTTGCATGCGCACATCAGATTGTATAATCCTCTAAGCCTGCGTTCTGTTTCCAAATGTCCTCGATCTGAAACAAGTTTGACTAAAGCAGACAAATCTTCGTTGGAGAAAATTGATGCTCTACATGATAATTAATGTGACTATATGATAGTTTAACACAATTCCTGCTTTGTTCGTGTCTACTTCAAAGGCTAAGTTGTTATGTACTATTGTGGAGCTTTTCAATGGATTAACAGCTGAGACTTAATTGCTTTCGGTGATCACATTAGTGGTAGGTTAATCGTTGGTATATTGACCAATTTCGCGTTCGACGTTCTATTCCAAGATACCTTTCTTTGGATCCAAACTGTACCAGCTCTAAAGTTGCTCTCATCTGGCTACGTGATCTTATCGGGGTTTTCTGGGCAAAGAACTCTGAGGTTCTGAGTCCAAAGGGTTTCAAAGATTCGCTTGAGTTCATGGAAAAAGAATCATCAACATGGACAAGGGAGATTACGCTATTGTAAAATGAAGCAGATAAATTTCAAGCGATCATAATTATTATGAAATTAGCAGACGCTGGCGGGCTTGAAATAACGAGATGAAATGCCATTGACATATGACTTGTAGTGCTCTTAACCTGTTGGTACAGTGAAAATATAGGATTTAGCAATTGACTACAACATTTGTATGGGAACAACTGAAAGGGCTTCCAATTCCTTATGATATCTGGAATCCCATTCTTTGCCGAAAAGCGTGAGACATGCCCTGTTTGTCTGTCATCGTGCATTTATTGCATTTCATATGTTAAAATATTGAGCACAAACTGTAAGGTTCGATTCTTAAATCCCTAAAACCCCTGCTTGACAGTAACTATGCTATAATATACAATCAATCAGAAAGATCTAAGGGATTTACTAATTGAACCTTACAAATTGTGATATATGTTCTGCCTCATGTCATGAGATCTGCTTTGTCGAATGCATTTCTCACGGTACACTCTGAATGAAGATATCTCTCTGCTGTTTTTAGAGATTTTGTTGAACACCCGACAACTGAATTCTGTTGATAGATGTCATACAGAAAAAATATCAGTAAGGAATAAGTCTATAGGTGAACTCGAAAGGTTTCTATATGGATGAATCAACTGTTGCAACCATAGAGTTTACATGCAGAGATTTACTGTACAGATTACGCGGTATATTCCAGATAGGACACTAGCTTTTAGGATCAAGAGCAGCATCGACCTAAAGACAGAGGACAACTTACCTACTGTTATGAATAAATACTTTCATAAAAATCCAATTACCTGAGACTGCAATATCTTGAATTTGAGATGAACGCAGCTGGATTCAAGACTCTGCTTTATCATTGCCACTCTCTGCAATCTTCTTCATGAGATCTTCACATTCAATGTTTCCTTGTAAGTCTCTTGCAAGTATATGTATAAGCCACTCTCTTGCTTTCATTATCTTACCGCACAGACAGGTACCTTCATGTTCCAATTTATCGCTCAAGTTCTTCAACTTCTTTACATTGCTATCATGTAGAACAAAGTGACAATGAAGCAAATGTTTCTTAAAATCATACATTCTGTGGAAATATCCACTTTTGTGACAACACAAGGTCCTTGGATAGACACATCTGAACCTTGCCTCTTGGTTATGCGTTCGTTTATGTCGAGATAGATCACGAGCAAAATCACGACCACATATATTACATTTGCGAGCAATCTTGTAGGAAGTAGGAAGCTTCTGAGGAATATTAGTGAGGCCAGGGAGGTCAACCAACAGTGGGGTACCCCTTGAAAATACTGACGGCATGAGTGGGTCAAACTGAGATAGAATCTGTTGGGCTAAAGTAGAAGGCGGTGATGAGAGATATGATTGATTTCTGAAGAGAACGTCGAAAGATTCGAATGGAATTGAAGTGTCTCCCTTGCTGTACTCTGAGCTCTCATTACTCAGAGATATATTATATCCAAGAGGTTGTGGGAAGAACAGAATATCTTCTGCGAATTCTCTCCAACTGGGAAGACGCTCAGTGGTCGTGAAGTAACTAATATCGTGTAAAGGAGTCATAGTACACTATTTCTTTGATTCTCAGCAGGACTTCGATACCGTTATATCGTGGATTTTCAGGTAGTTACAACCTACTCGAGCGGGCCCCTAATCTCAATATATTTTGTGTGCCGTTAAAAAGTGACCATCAAACTTTTAGACACAGAGTGGAACCACTTGTTCTCAATGGGATGCACTAGTTCTCATTACACAACTGCGACTCTATGTAGGCATGCGAAAGAAGAGAAAATGTTTAATTAATACGTCCCAGAGCTTCTAGAACCGAAATTTAAAGACTGATCATTCCATACAGCATTTAATATATGGTGTGCGTGATTTGGTGCATGATGCAAGCTGAGAGACACGTCACGAATTAAGAAGTAAGAAATTGAAAAGGAACTTTCCACAATCTCTTTGCGCATTGATTACAACTAGACATGATTCATGATCGCTGGCAGTGCAATGCATTCATAATCTAAATTTAGTTTATAGCATATAGACCTCGTCTCAACCGTGGGATAATTCTTTCAATTTTTCAATAATCTCTGCAGTATTTAGTCATTTTTAGATAACATCTTCGATCTTTAGGGTCTGAGGACTTGTTTCCGGACACTTAAGACAGAAAGCACATACTCTCTTGAATGCTCAAGTTTTCCTAGAACTCTGAGAACAACATGGGTCAATTTTCAACCTCTCTCACACTGTAATGCACTGCACTACTTATGAGACATGCAAGATGAGATACTTCGTGCAGAGACAGAGAACGACGTGCCTCAATTTTCTCTCTTGAAGGATGCCACATCAGATATCTTCAGGAAATGGCTGGCCTTTTGTGGTTTCCACACATTTGCTATAACTACTTTCTGGAGCTATCACGCTTGAACAGTTTGGATCAGATCATTCAATTTGGAGAAAGCGCCAGCATTTATGTCGGTTACCACTAGTCTGATCACTGCAAGTGATCAAGTCCACAGCTTTTACTGCATTAAACAGTTCCACATTAAGAAATAACATTTTGGGTTTCAAAGTGGAAATGAACAGGGCAGTAAGTATGTTAGTCTACCACTTGATCACTTTCACGATCACATGTGACAACAGTCTCATTTATGAACGATTGTCTCTTCCTGATGCACACTTGTTTCTCGTCGAGGACTTTGCAGGTGTACATATTTAATCTGCAGTGCGCACGCAACCAATGCAGCCTTTCGTTTGAGTGCATACAGAAACTGCGCCGACTCTGCATCAAACCCCAAAAGTAGATTGGTTCGAAAATTTTACAGTCCTTCTGGCCTAGTGAGGAGCGGACAGATTTAACTAAACATCTTTCCTTAGATGCAATTCTTCCATTTGTTTATCTTGACGATAAGAAAGAAACTCCGATGACCCTATAGAAAACTGTCCAGTGTAAAACTGCAGCAGTTGGAGAGCTTTGTTCAGAACCTTGC